>JARQOD010000524.1:0-144806 GCA_033576555.1 Oophaga sylvatica
TACACTTTCCAGAGAAACAGATGAGTCCAAAAATTTCAGCTTGCTCTGTTCCTAAAGGAACCATGTCAGTCCCTGAACTACCAGCTGTATACCAGGACTATGTGGATTTATGTGACAAGAAGAACGCTGACCAGCTTCCTCCTCACCGTCCATATGATTGTCCAATTGAATTATTGCCTGGAGCAGAGATACCTTTTGGTAAGATCTACCCCCTGGCGGGCCCGAGCTGAAGGCTTTAAAAGAGTACATAGACGAAAATCTAGCCAAGGGCTTCATACGCCCCTCTTCATCTCCTGCAGGGGCACCCATATTCTTTGTAAAGAAGAAAGATGGATCCCTGAGACCATGCGTAGACTATAGGGAACTCAATAAGGTTACTATTAGAAACCGTTATCCATTGCCTTTAATCCCTGAGTTATTGGAGAGAGTGCGACATGCCAAAATTTTTTCTAAACTAGATCTTCGTGGGGCCTATAACTTAGTCCGTATTAGACCTGGGGATGAATGGAAGACTGCATTCAGGTCACGCTATGGACACTTTGAATATCTAGTTATGCCTTTTGGTCTGAGTACCGCCCCAGCCACTTTCCAACACTTGGTGAATGATATCTTCAGGGATCTCCTAGATACATTCGTGGTAATTTATTTGGATGATATTTTAATTTTTTCTAACTCCACAGAGGAACATCATGGACATGTGAGAATGGTCTTGGAACGTCTAAGACAAAATCATCTTTACATCAAGCTTGAAAAGTGTGAATTCCATAAGACCGAAATTCAATTTCTGGGGTATGTACTGTCTACACAAGGAATTAGTATGGATGGAAGTAAAACCCAAGCCATCAATGATTGGCCAAGTCCTAGAAATGTGAAGGAGGTACAGCGCTTCATCGGGTTTGCAAACTTCTATAGACGTTTCATTAGAAATTTCTCTGAGGTAGTGTCACCTATCACCCAACTTACCCGGAAAGAGTCTAAGTTCTCCTGGACTCCCCAAGCCCAGGAAGCATTTTCCCGTCTAAAAGATAAATTTACCACTGCACCTATCCTAGTACATCCCAACCCAGAGCTTGCCTTCATAATAGAGGTGGATGCTTCAGACTGTGCCGTGGGAGCTATACTCTCTCAGAGAACAGGTGAGAAGAATGTCTTGCATCCCTGTGCCTTCTTTTCCCAGCAGTTGTCTTCGGCTGAGAAGAACTACGATGTGGGCAATAGAGAGTTGTTGGCCATTATTGCCGCCTTCAAAGAATGGAGACACCTTCTTCAAGGAGCTGCACAGCAAATAGTCGTTCTGACAGACCATCGTAATCTTGAGTTTATCAGGTCGGCTAAGTGCCTGACTCCTCGCCAGGCTCGCTGGAATCTTTTCTTAAACCAATTTAATTTTATTATTTCTTATAGACCAGGATCGCGCAATGGAAAGGCTGATGCACTCTCTAGGATTTACTCAGCAGAGACACGTCCAATTACTCCTCCTAAGACTATTCTTCCTGACTCTAGATTCCTAGGAGTGATTCATCATCAAGACCTAATTAAAGACATCAAGGAAGCATACCATGCGGATTCTTTTTTGGCTCAACCCCCAAGGGACGTAAGTCTTGTCTTTAAGAATGGTGTGTGGATTCTGGGACAACGTCTGTATATACCTGAAACAGTCAGATTGAGAGTATTGCAACTCATTCACGATTCCAAAATAGCCGGGCATAGAGGAATTCTAAAGACACAGGAATTTCTTTCTCGTTTCTTTTGGTGGCCCACTTGTAGGAAGGATGTTTTGGACTATGTCACTTCGTGTGAGGTTTGTGCAAGATGCAAAACACCTCGCTCTTCACCAACTGGTCTGTTACAGCCTCTTCCCACCCCGTCCCGCCCGTGGGGATCCATTTCTATGGACTTCATTGTGGAATTACCAACCTCTCAAGGGAAGAACACTATTCTAGTGGTGGTTGACCGTCTAACAAAGGCAGCTCATTTTATCCCTTGTGTCGGCTTACCCACTGCAAAACAGACATCAGATTTGATGATTAAAGATGTGTTTCGTTTACATGGAGTACCGGATGAGGTTATTTCGGATCGAGGGGTGCAATTCACTTCTAGGTTTTGGCAAAATTTCTGTGCAGCATTGGACATTAAAGTAAACCTTTCTTCTGCTTTTCATCCCCAGACTAATGGACAAACCGAACGAACCAATCAAACCCTGGAGCAGTATCTCCGCTGCTTTATCTGCCACCTACAGGATGATTGGGTGGATCTACTTCCATTGGCTGAGTTCTCTTACAACAACTCTCAGAGTGCCTCCACTAAACAGTCTCCTTTTTATTCTAATCTAGGTTATCATCCTAACATTCTACCACGATTTCCCATAGAGACGCCTTTGCCAGCAGTGGCTGAAAGAGTCACGACTTTACAGAAGAATATGGATCTTCTAAAGGAGAATCTGGAATCGGCTCAGGAAAGGTACAAGAAGGCAGCAGATACATTTCGTAAACCTGCACCAGCTTTTAAGGTAGGAGACCTGGTCTGGCTGTCAACCAGAAATCTTAAGTTAAGGATTCCATCGTCTAAGTTGGGACATAAGTACATTGGACCCTATAAAATCAGTAAAATTATAAGTGCCGTTGCTTGTCGTCTTCAATTGCCCAGAACTATGAGAATCCATCCTGTCTTTCATGTATCCCTACTAAAGGCTGCGACACCCAATACGTTTCCTGGACGTTCTTCTCCTTGCCCTGACCCAGTGCTAGTCGATGGTCAGGAGGAATTTGTGGTGGAAAGGATTTTAGATTCCAGGTTGTATAGAAATCAGTTACAATATCTGATTAAATGGCAGGGCTACCCAGTGGAGGACAACTCATGGGAGCCAGTCAATAACGTTAATGCTCCTCGCTTGCTCCGTCAGTTTCATCAGAGGTACCCACACAAGCCTGGTCTGAGGTCATCCGGAGGTTGTCCCTAAGGGGGGAGTAATGTAAGGTTCTGTGTATCTGTTTCTGAAACTCAGTTTGTTCGTCGGCCATTTTGCTTTCTGTTTTGCTGCAGCTATCTTGCCCTCAGTCAAAATGGAGTTTTCCAGCTTGCATGTTCCCGCCCTGATTCTCTCCGTTTGCTTCTTAAACAGCCACAGCTGAGCAATCAGTGCTTCAGAATCTAGCCTGCAGTGAACCTGTGTTCTGACTCCTGAAGCCTTGGACCTTGTACTCCAGCCATTCCTACTGAGGAACTCTGAAGCACTTGTGGACTCTGAACTCTGCTCTTGAGAGCCTCACGTTTGCATGGACTTGCGGTAACAGAGAAGAAGATCTGAATCTGTTGTGGAGAGTTATTGCTGAGCTTAGATTAATCTGGCCTGCTGTGTCTCCTGCTTCTGTGTTTGCAACCTGTGTGTTTATTTTTGCCAATTTGTATGAAGCAATACAAGACTTTCTTTATCAACCTGTGTCTCAAGTATTTTCATCGCACCCAAGCACAAGACGCTATATGAACTGTACCACATACATTACATCCATATTCTTCTGTAAAGTCGTGATTCTTTCAGCCACTGCTGGTAAAGGCGTATCTATGGGAAATCGTGGTAGAATGTTAGGATGATAACCTAGATTAGAGTAAAAAGGAGACTGCTTAGTGGAGGCACTCTGAGAGTTGTTATAAGAGAACTCAGCTAATGGAAGTAGATCCACCCAATCATCCTGTAGGTGGCAGATAAAGCAGCGGAGATACTGCTCCAGGGTTTGATTGGTTTGTTCGGTCTGTCCATTAGTCTGGGGATGAAAAGCAGAAGAAAGGTTTACTTTAATGTCCAATGCTGCACAGAAATTTTGCCAAAACCTAGAAGTGAATTGCACCCCTCGATCCGAAATAACCTCATCCGGTACTCCATGTAAGCGAAACACATCTTTAATCATCAAATCTGATGTCTGTTTTGCAGTGGGTAAGCCGACACAAGGGATAAAATGAGCTGCCTTTGTTAGACGGTCAACCACCACTAGAATGGTGTTCTTCCCTTGAGAGGTTGGTAACTCCACAATGAAGTCCATAGAAATGGATCCCCACGGGCGGGACGGGGTGGGAAGAGGCTGTAACAGACCAGTTGGTGAGGAGCGAGGTGTTTTGCATCTTGCACAGACTTCACATGAAGTGACATAGTTTAAAACATCCTTCCTGCAAGTGGGCCACCAAAAGAAACGAGAAAGAAATTCCTGTGTCTTTAGAATTCCTCTATGCCCAGCTATCTTGGAATCGTGAATGAGTTGCAATACTCTCAATCTGACTGTTTCAGGTATATACAGACGTTGTCCCTGAATCCACACACCATTCTTAAAGACAAGACTTACGTCCCTTGGGGGTTGTGCCAAAAAGGAATCCGCATGGTATGCTTCCTTGATGTCCTTAAGTAGGTCTTGATTATGAATCACTCCTAGGAATCTAGAGTCAGGAAGAATAGTCTTAGGAGGAGTAATTGGACGTGTCTCTGCTGAGTAAATCCTAGAGAGTGCATCAGCCTTTCCATTGCGCGATCCTGGCATATAAGAAATGATAAAATTAAATTGGTTTAAGAAAAGATTCCAGCGAGCCTGGCGAGGAGTCAGGCACTTAGCCGACCTGATAAATTCAAGGTTACGATGGTCTGTCAGGACGACTATTTGCTGTGCAGCTCCCTGAAGAAGGTGTCTCCATTCTTTGAAGGCAGCAATAATGGCCAACAACTCTCTATTGCCCACATCGTAGTTCCTCTCAGCCGAAGACAACTGCTGGGAAAAGAAGGCACAGGGATGCAAGACATTCTTCTCACCTGTTCTCTGAGAGAGTATAGCTCCAACGGCACAGTCTGAAGCATCCACCTCTATTATGAAGGCAAACTCGGGGTTGGGATGTACTAGGATAGGTGCAGTGGTAAATTTATCTTTTAGACGGGAAAATGCTTCCTGGCTTGGGGAGTCCAGGAGAACCTAGACTCTTTCCGGGTAAGTTGGGTGATAGGTGACACTACCTCAGAGAAATTTCTAATGAAACGTCTATAGAAGTTGGCAAACCCGATGAAGCGCTGTACCTCCTTCACATTTCTAGGACTTGGCCAATCCTTGATGGCTTGGGTTTTGCTTCCATCCATACTAATTCCTTGTGTAGACAGTACATACCCCAGAAATTGAATTTCGGTCCTATGGAATTCACACTTTTCAAGTTTGATGTAAAGATGATTTTGTCTTAGACGTTCCAAGACCATTCTCACATGTCCATGATGTTCCTCTGTGGAGTTAGAAAAAATTAGAATATCATCCAAATAAATTACCACAAATGTATCTAGGAGATCCCTGAAGATGTCATTCACCAAGTGTTGGAAAGTGGCTGGGGCGGTACTCAGACCAAAAGGCATAACTAGATATTCAAAGTGTCCATAGCGTGACCTGAATGCAGTCTTCCATTCATCCCCAGGTCTAATACGGACTAAGTTATAGGCCCCACGAAGATCTAGTTTAGAGAAAATTTTGGCATGTCGCACTCTCTCCAATAACTCAGGGATTAAAGGCAATGGATAACGGTTTCTAATAGTAACCTTATTGAGTTCCCTATAGTCTACGCAGGGTCTCAGAGATCCATCTTTCTTCTTTACAAAGAAGATGGGTGCACCTGCAGGAGATGAAGAGGGGTGTATGAAGCCCTTGGCTAGATTTTCGTCTATGTAATCCTTTAAAGCCTTTAGCTCGGGCCCCGCCAGGGGGTAGATCTTACCAAAAGGTATCTCTGCTCCAGGCAATAATTCAATTGGACAATCATATGGACGGTGAGGAGGAAGCTGGTCAGCGTTCTTCTTGTCACATAAATCCACATAGTCCTGGTATACAGCTGGTAGTTCAGGGACTGACATGGTTCCTTTAGGAACAGAGCAAGCTGAAACTTTTGAACTCATCTGTTTCTCTGGAAAGTGTAATTCCTTAGTCTCCCAGTTAATGGTAGGATTCTGAGTCTGCAGCCATGGTAGCCCTAGAATAATGGGAAAGTGGGGAGAAGAGATAAGCATAAAGGACAGTTTCTCTTGATGATCTTTACCCATAAGAACCCTCAAAGGCTCTGTTTCCTGATCCACTGGTCCAGAGGTCAGCAGGGAGCCATCCACAGTTTCCATCTGTACTGGAGTAGCCTTCTTCACCGAACGTATCCCTGTTTCAGAGCAAAGGAGACATCCATAAAATTTCCACTTGCCCCTGAGTCGATCATAGCAGAGCTAGACACCCAAGCTGAGTCAACCCAGAGTTTGATGGAAAGAAAGCAATGAGAATTGTTTTTCTTACAACTCAGCTGGGACACTGCTGAGGAAACTTGAAAAATGGCAGCGTTTACACAGTCAACGTCCTCAGAGGTAACGGAGTTTAAGTCCGAGAAATCAAGATCTGTTGCTGCAGATCTCTCTGGAGCCTGAGGCTCGGACCTGACAGATCCCCTCTCGCAACACTCACAGTGAATGAGTGCTGCAGTAGTCTTACGAGAACGGCTGGGGCAGTTTATAATGAAGTGCCCTGACTTACCACAATAGAAACATAGATTCTCCTTAAAACGATGTTCCTTGCGTGCATCACTAACCCGTCGTTGTAAAGAGTCTACCTGCATGGGTTCAGGTTCAGGTTCCCGTGTAATCCTACTCAAAGGTTCCTTAGCTGGAGAAGAAGGTAGGAAAAGGTTAGTGCGATTGCTTTCGAACCATCTCTCTTGCCTGCGTTCAGTCAGACGAGTATCAATACGGATGCAGTAGTTAATAAAGTCACCTAACGCAGTGGGAGGGTCGGCACGAGCAAGTTCATCCTTAATCAGTGGAGATAACCCCTTTCGAAAAATAGATTTTTTGGCGGAACTGTCCCAGGTGGTATCAAGGGCCCATCTCCTGAAATCCAAGGCATATTCAGCTACCGAGTGCTTACCTTGGCGCAAAGCTAACATGGCTGCTTCAGCTGTTGCACCTCGATTGGGGTCATCAAACACCTGCCCCATGGCTGAAATAAAAGCATCAAGGTGATTCAAACAATCATCCTCAGTCTCAATCAGAGGGTTTGCCCACATGAAAGCCTTGTTGGTAAGCAACATAATTATAGTAAGCACCTTAGATCGTTCAGTGGGAAATTGTGAAGCATGTGCAGAAAAAAAAAGATTGCATTGATTAATAAATCCCCTGAATTTCTCACGTTCACCGCCAAAACGAAAAGGGGGCAACTTGGGAATCCCAGAACTCGGGGCTACGGCAGGAGCCTGGACTCGCTCCTCTAGAACCTCAATCCTGGCTCGCAAATCCTGGGCAGTCTGTCCAAACACTTGCAAATTGTGATTAGTGAGGTCCTGTAAGTTTGTAAAACGGGTCTTTATATTCTGCAAATCTGCAAGGATATTATCAGTCACTCCGCAAAGTTCCTTTATGCGGGCCTCCATTTTCCAGATCTTTTAAGACAGGAGTACTGGAAGAAGAGGAGAGGGAAAAAAAAAAAAAAAAAAAAAACAATAGTGTTTACCTGTGGTAACACTGCAGAAAAAAAAAAAATTAAGGGAACTGCTCACCTGGAATGGTTGTGAGAAGTCACAACCACTATCATCACAGAAAGTTCAACCGGACATCTGATATCCACAGTTACAGCAGACAAAAAAGAGAAAAGAAAAAAAAACAATAGTGTTTACCTGTGGTAACACTGCAGAAAAAAAACACTTAAGGGAAGTGCTCACCTGGAATGGTTGTGAGAAGTCACAACCACTGTCATCACAGAAAGTACAACCGGCCATCCGATATCCACAGTTACAGCAGACACAGCCTTTCCAGACCCAGCAGACACTAACGTTTGGCTTCAGAATCTTGTAATGTGTGTAGTACAGTTCATATAGCGTCTTGTGCTTGGGTGCGATGAAAATACATGAGACACAGGTTTGATATAGAAAGTCTTGTATTACTTCATACAAGTTGGCAAAAATAGTCACACAGTTTGCAGACACAGAAGCAGGAGACACAGCAGGCCAGAGTAATCTCAGCTCAGCAATCACTCTCCACAACAGGTTCAGGATCTTCTTCTCTGTTACCGTAAGTCCATGCAAACGTGGGTCTTTCAAAGAGCAGGGTTCAGAGTCCACACGTGCTTCAGAGTTCCTCAGTAGGAATAACTGGAGTACAAGGTCCAAGGCTTCAGGAGTCAGGTCACAGGTTCACTGCAGGCTAGATTCTGAAGCACTGATTGCTCAGCTGTGGCTGCTTAAGAAGCAAAAGGAGAGAATCAGGGCGGGAACATGCAAGCTGGAAACTCCATTTTGACTGAGGGCAAGATAGCTGCAGCAAGACAGAAAGTAAAATGGCTGACGAACAAACTGAGTTTCAGGAACATGTACACAGAACCTTACACCTCTGTAGTGAGACAGCTAGAATGGAGTTGCTGTACAAGGACGTCCTTAATAGACAGTACTGTGTGCTCAGAAATCATGGACCTCAGTGCAGTAACTCTGATCTAGTCACCTCTGTAGTGAGACAGTAGAATGGAGTTCTGTACAGAGGACGTCCTTATTGACAGTACTGTGTGCCAGAAATCATGGACCTCAGTGCAGTAACTCTGATCTGTCACCTCTGAGTGAGACATCTAGAATGGAGTTGCTGTACAAGGACGTCCTTATAGACAGTCTGTGTCTCAGAAATCAGGACCTCAGTGCAGTAACTCTGAATTTGTTTATCTGTAGTGGACAGCTAGAATGGAGTTGCTGTACAGAGGACGTCCTTATGACAGTACTGTGTGCTCAAAATCTGGACCTCAGTGCGTAACTCTGATCTAGTCATCTCTGGTAGTGGACAGCTAGAATGGGGTTGCTGTACGGAGGACGTCCTTATAGACAGTACTGTGTGCTCAGAAATCATGGACCTCAGTGCAGTAACCGATCAGTCACCTCTGTATGAGACAGCTAGAATGGATTGCTGTACAGAGGGACGTCCTTATAGACAGGCGTGTGCTCAGAAATCATGGAAACTCAGTGCAGTAACTCCGATCTAGTCACCTCTGTAGTGAGACAGCTAGAATGGATTGCTGTACAGAGGACGCCTTATAGACAGTACAGTGTGCTCAGAAATCAGACCCTCAGTGCGTAACTCCGAAACTAGTCACCTCTGTATGAGACAGCTAGAATGGAGTTTTCTGTACAGAGGGCGTCCTTATAGACAGTACTGTGTGCTCAGAAATATGGCCCATGCAGTAACCCGATCTAGTCACCCCTGTAGTGAGACAGCTAGAATGGATTTTCTGTACAGAGGACGCGTTATAGACAGTACTGTGTGCTCAGAAATCATGACCTCAGTGCAGTAACCCCGATCTAGTCACCTCTGTAGTGAGACAGCTAGAATGGAGTTCTGTACAGAGGGACTCCTTATAGACAGTACTGGGGTCCAGAAATCATGGGACCTCAGTGCATAACTTTCCCATCTAGTCACCTCTGTATGGGGACAGCTAGAATGGAGTTACTGTCAGAGGACGTCCTTATAGACAGTACTGTGTTTCTCAGAAATCATGGACCTCAGTGCAGTACCCCGATCAGTCACCTCTGTAGTGAGACAGCTAAATGGATTGCTTACAGAGGACGTCCTTATAGACAGTACTGTGGCCAGAAATCAGGACCTCAGTGCAGGAACACGACTAGTCACCTCTGTAGTGAGACAGCTAGAATGGGTTTTCTGTACAGAGGCGTCCCTTATAGACAGTACTGTGGGGCTCAAAATCATGGACCTCAGGCAGGGAAATACGATCTAGTCACCTCTGTAGGAACAGCTAGAATGGAGTTGCTGTATAGAGGACGTCCTTATAGACAGTACTGTGTGCTCAGAAATCATGACCTCAGTGCAGTAACTCCGATTAGTCACCTGTAGTGAGACAGCTAGAATGGAGTTGCTATACAGAGGACGTCCTTATAGACAGTACTGTGTGCTCAGAAATCATGGACCTCAGAGCAGGAACTACGATCTAGTCACCTCTGTAGTGAGACAGCTAGAATGAGTTGCTGTCCAGGGGGACTCGTTATAGACAGTGCTGTGTCCTCAGTAATCATGGACCTCAGTGCAGTAACTCCGATCTGTCACTCTGTAGTGAGACAGCTAGAATGGAGTTGCGTACAGAGGACGTCCTTATAGACGTGCTTGTGCTCAGAAATCATGGCCCCCATGCAGTAATCCGATCTAGTCATCTCTGTAGTGAGACAGCTAGAATGGAGTTGCTGTACAGGGACGTCCTTATAGACAGACTGTGTGCTCAGAAATCATGGGGCCTCAGTGCAGTAACTCCGATCTAGTCATCTCTGTAGTGAGACAGCTAGAATGGAGTTACTGTACAGAGGGGCGTCCCTTTTAGACAGTACTGTGTTCTCAGAAATCATGACCTCAGTGCGTAACTCCGATCTAGTCACCTCTGTAGTGAGACAGCTAGAATGGAGTTGCGTACAGAGGATGTCCTTAAGACAGTACGTGTGCTCAGAAATCATGACCTCAGTGCAGTAACCCCGATCTAGTCACCTCTGTAGTGGACGCTTGAATGGAGTTGCTATAAGAGGGACGTCCTTAAGACGTATGTGTGCTCAGAAATCTTACCTCTGCAGTAACTCCGATCTAGTCACCTCTGTAGTGAGAAGCTAAAATGGATTTGCGAAAGAGGAGCCCTTATAGACAGTATTTTGGGTGCTCAAAAATATGGCCCTCAGTGCAGTAACCCCGATCTATCATCTTTGTAGTGAGACACTAGAATGGGGTTGCTGTAAGGGATCCTTATAGACAGTACTGTGTGTCAAAAAATCTGACCTCGTGCAGAAACCCGTTAGTCACCTCTGTAGTGAGCAGTAGAATGGATTTGCTGTAGGGAGTTTGTTTATTAGGGGGAGAAAATTACTAAAACTACGAAAAAATTCTGAACACTGATTTTTCGATCCCAATTTTAAAAAGCAATTGAAAAAGCTTCGGCTTCGTCTTTTTTTTGCAATTATAAAAATTAACATTTTTTTTATTGCTTTTCGTCACAAAAAAATTATTTTACCTGATTGTTCGTTTTTGCATTCGACTTTGCCGTATGTACAGAAGTCCAGCCAGCCCCCCAAGTTTAAAGAGGGGGGGAAATTTGCGGGGAGGGGCGTGACCATGAAGAAGCGACCCACAATCATAATTTTTAGCACAAAATCTTCATAATTGATATCAAAATTTCAAACAAAAGGATTAGGTCTTGTACCGTGTTAGCCGTAAAAAAAAATATTTAGATTAGAGCCCTCAGTGGTTGATCTTTTAAGGTTTTTAATGAAAGTGGAAACAATTTGCGCTTTGGGGATACTCAGGTCTTTCATCGGGCGAGATAATACAACATCTGAAGTGTCCCCATCTTTTCATTTACCCTTAAAAAGGGATCAACCACGAGGACTCTAAGTCAAAACAAAAAAAGGAGATGCGGGCGGCGTCCTTAAACCCTCCCACAGGCTCCACCCTTCTTCAAAAAACTTGGGTCAAATAGGAAAAGTCAAATTGTATCAAAACTCAACCAGCGCGCGTAATTTTAAATATTACAAAAAAGCGAAAGAAAAAAAGCAAGATGTATTAACGAAAAAAAACTGGTTTCCAGAATTTTTTGAGCGTGTAGAAAAAAAAGTTTAAAAAAAAAATTTAAATTTAAAAATCTGAAATTTTATGAAAAAACTTGAGCAAGAAATGGGAAAAACCCCCCAAAATCATCGGTTATAAAAGGGTGGTATAATTAACTATTATTTTATAGAAGAAAACTCCGTGATTCCTTCCCGAATCCCCCTTATCCGGTCCCTGCAGAGACTCCCGCCCCGGCGTATGTGGCCCCTGAAAGGGGTCTTTGGGCGCCGGAAACTCCTCCCTTCCCCCGTCCCGTGACCGTCTACACCCCAGCTGCCGGAATCTCCCCATTTCCTCCGTCACCGCTGCCGTCTACCCCGGGGGTGCGGAATCTCCCCTTCCCCCTGCACCGCTGAGCCGTTAACCGGGGCTGCCGGAATCTCCCTTCTCCTCCTGTCCCGCTGAGCCGTCTAACGGACGCCGGAAACTCCTCCATTTTCCCCCCGTCACCGGGGGGTCTACACCGGAGCTGCCGGAAACTCCCCCATCTCCTCCTGTCCCCGCTGAGCCGTCTACAGGACTGGGAACTCCCCCATTTCCTCCTGTCACCCTGACCGTCTACAACGGAGTGCCCGGGTCTCCCCCATTCTCTCCGTCACCGTGAGCCCTTACACCGGAGCTGCCGGGGAATTTCCCTTTTCCCCCGTCACCGCGGCCCCAACAGGGGGTGGGGGAATCTCCTCCATTCTCCTCCCGTCACCCAAAACCGTCTAACCCGGAGCGCCCGGAAAATTTCCCCCTTCTCCCCCTGTCCCCCTGGCCGTCTCCCGAGCTGCCGGGAATCTCCCCCCGTCACCGCGGCCGTTACACGGACTGCCGGAATCCCCCATTCTCCTCCTGCCCCGCTGGCCGTCACACGGAGCTGCCGGGAAACCTCCATTCTCCTCCTGTCACGCTGAGCGTCTACACCGGAGTCCGGAATTCCTCCCTTCCCCCCTGTCACCGTGAGCCGCTCCCGGGGGCCCGGGAAACTCCTCCATTCCCCCTGTCACCGCGAGGCCGTCTACACGGGCTGCCGGAATCCCTCCCTTTCCCCTGTCACCGCTGAGCGTCTCACAGGAGCTGCCGGAATCTCTCCATTCCCTCCTGCACCGCGGGGCCCCCACACCGGGCTGCCGAATCTCCTCATTCTCCCCCTGTCACCCCTGAGCTCTACACCCGGGGCTGCCGAATCCCTCCATTTCCCCCCGTCACCCCTGACCGTCTACACGGGGTGCCGGAATCTCCTCCATTCTCCTCCTGTCAGCTGGGCCCTCTACACCGGAGTGCCGAATCCCTCCATTTCCTCGTCAACGGAGCCGTCTACACCGGAGCTGCGGAATCTCTCCCCTTTCTCCCCCGTCACGCTGAACCCTCTACACCGGAGCTGCCGGAATCCCTCCCCTTCTCCTCCCGTCACGTGAGCCCTCTACCCGAGCTCCGGGAATCTCCTCCATTCTCCCCTGTCACCGTAGCCGTTCACCGGGGCCCGGAATCTCCCCCATCCCTGCAGGAGCGTCTAAAGGAACGCGGGGAAACTTCTCCCTTTTCCTCCCGCACCCTGGCCGTCTCACCCAGCTGCCGGAATTTCTCCTTCCCTCCCTTCCCCCTGAGGCGTCTACACGGGGCTGCCGGAAAACCCCCCCTTCTCCTCCTGTCACCCCTGAGCCGTCTACAAGGGGCTGCCGGAATTCCCCATTCTCCCTCCTGTCACCGCTGAGGCTACACCGGACTGCGGAAAATTCCCCCATTTTCCCCCTGCACCGTGAGCCGTTTCACGGAGTCCGGAAACTCTCCATTTTCCTCCTTCACCCTGAGCCGTCTACACCGGAGCTGCCGGAATCTCTCCATTTCCTCCTTCACGCGAGCCCTCTACACCGGAAGGGAATCTCCTCCTTCTCCTCCTGTCACCGTGAGCCCCTCTACCCGGAGCTGCCGGGGGTCCCTCTTCTTCCCCTGTCACCGCTGAGCCGTCTACCCGGACTGGGAATCTCTCCATTCTCCTCCTTCACCCCTGAGCCGTCTACACCGGAGCTGCCGGAATCTCTCCATTCTCCTCCTGTCACCCCTGAGCCGTCAACCGGAGCTCCCGGGAAACCCCCCCATTCTCCTCCTTCACCCTGAGCCGTCTACACCGGAGCGCCCAATCCCTCATTCTCCCCCGTCCCATGACCGTCTACACGGGCTGGGAAACTCCTCCCTTCTCCTCTGTCACCCCTGAGCCCCTCTACACCCGGGTGGGGAATCTCCTCCCTTCTCCTCCCGTCACCGCTGAGCGTCTACACCGGGGCTGCCGGAATCTCCTCCCTTCACTCCTGTCACCGCGAGCCCTTACACCGGGGCTCGGAAACCCCCATTTTCCTCCTTTACCCCGAGCCCCTCTCACCGGAGCTGCCGGAATTTTTCCATTTCCCCCTGTCACCGCTGAGCGTCTACCTGGGGCGGGAAACCCTCCATTTCCCCCTGTCACCCCTGAGCCGTCTACACGGAGTGCCGAAATCCTCCCTTCTCCCTGTCACCCCCTGAGCCGCTACACCGGGAGTGGGGAAATTCCCCCTCCCCTTTTTCACCGCTGACCTTTTCACCGGGGCTGCCGGAAATTTCCCCCATTTCCTCCGTCACCCTGACCTCTAACAAAAGGAGCTGCCGGGAAAACCCCCATCTCCTCCCGTCACGCTGAGCCGTTACACCGGGGTGCCGGAATTTTTCCATTCCTCCGTCACGCTGAGCCCTCTACCCGGGCTGGAATCTCCTCCCTTCTCCCCCTGTCACCGCTGAGCCGTCACACGGAGCTGCCCGGAATTTTCTCCATTCTCCTCCTGCACCCCGGGCTCTCACGGGCTGCCGGGAAACCCTCCATTTCCTCCCCCACGCGAGCCTTTTTACACGGGTGCGGGAATTCTCCTTTCCTCCTTCACCGTGAGCCCTACACCCGGAACTGCGGAAACTCTCCCTTTTCCTTGTCAAACGTGAGGGGGGTCTAACGGGCTCCGGAACTCCTCCATTCTCCCCCTGTCACCCCTGAGCCCTACACGGAGCTGCCGGAATCTCCTATTTCCTCCTGTCACCCCTGACCTCTCACCGGAAACTGCCCAATCTCCCCCTTTCCCCCTGTCACCGCTGAGCCGTTTACCCGAGCGCCGGGAAACCCTCCATTTTCCTCCCTTTACCGCTGGCCTTACACGGAGCTGCCGGGAAACTCCTCCCTTTCCTCCCGTCACCCTAGCCGTCTACCCCGGACGCCGGGAATCCCCCATTTTCCCCCCTGTCACCGTGAGCCCTCTACAACGGGGGCTGCCCGGGAAACTCCTCCATTCTTTCCCCTGTCACCGCTGAGCCGTCTCCCCGGAGCTGGAATCTCCCCATCTCCTCCTGTCCCCACTGAGCCGTCTACACGGACTGCGGAATTTCCCCCCTTTTTCCCCCTTTCCGCGGCCGTCTACACCCAGCTTGGGGAAATTTTCCCCCATTCTCCCTGTCACCCCTGAGCGTCTAACCGGGAGCTCGAATTCCTCCATTTCTCCCGTCACCGCTGAGCCCTCTAACGGAGCTGCCGGAATTCTCCTTCTCCTCCCGTCACCGCGAGCCCTCTACACCGGAGCTGCCGGATTTTTCCATTCTCCCCCTGTACCGCTGAGGCGTTTTACACTGGGGCGCCGGAATCCCCCATTTCTCCCCCCCTGAGCCTTTTAAGGAGCTGCGGAATCTCCCCTTTCCCCCTGTCCCGCTGAGCCGCTACACGGGGCTGAGGGGGAAATTTCCCCCATTTCCTCCGTCACCGTGAGCCGTTACACCGAGCTGCCGGAAATTTTCCCCATTCTCCTCCCCGTCACCCTGAGCCCTCTACACCGAGCTGCCGGAATCTCCTCATTCTCCTCCTGTCAGCTGGCCGTCTACCCGGGCTGCCGGAATCTCCTCCATTTCCTCCTGTCAAAAGCTGGCCCTTACCCGGGAGGCCGAATCCCCTCATTCCTCAGTCACCCCGGGCCGTCACACCGGAGGCGGAATTCCCCCATTCTCCTCCTGTCACCCCTGAGCCTTTAACGGAGCTGGGAATCTCCCCCTTCTCCTCCCGTCACCGTGAGCCTCTACACCGGAGCTGCCAATTCCCCATTCCCCCCGTCACCCTGAGCCCCTTACACCCGGGGCTGCGGGAAACTCCTCCATTTCCCCCCGTCACCGCTGAGCCGTCTACCCGGGGCTGCCAATTCTCCCCTTTCCCCCTGTCACCGCGAGCCGTTACAGGGGGCTGCCGGGGGAAACTCCCCATTCTCCTCCTTCACCCTGAGCATTACACCGGGGCTGCCGAATCTCCTCCATTCTCCTCCGTCACCGCTGAGCCCTCTTCCGGAGTGGAATCTCCCCCATTCCCTCTGTCAAAGCTGAGCCCTTACAACCCGGGGTTTTCCGGGAAACTCCCCCATTCTCCTCCCTTTTTACCGAACCGTCTACACGGAGCTGCCGGAATCTCCCCCTTCTCCCTGTCACCGCTGACCTCTACACGGGGTGCCGGAACTCCTCCCTTTCCTCCTGTCCCGCGAGCCCTTTCACCCGGGGCTGCCGGGGAAACTCTCCATTTCCTCCCCTCACCCCCTAGCGTCTACACCGGAGCTGCCCGGAATCTCCCCCATTTTCCCCCTTTAAGCTGGCCTCACAGGGGCTGGGAATCCCTCCATTCTCCCCCCCTGTCACCCCTGGCCGTTACACCCCGGGGCTGCCGGAACCCCCATTTCCCCTGTCACCCCTGGCCGTCACACCGGGGCTGCCGGAATCTCCTCCATCTCCTCCGTCACCCCTGAGCTCTACACCGGATGCCCGGAATTCCTCAATTTCCCCTGTCACCCTGAGCCTCTAAGGTGCGGGAATCCCTCCTGTCACCGCTGACCGTCTAAACGGAGCTGCCGGAATCTCCTCCATTCTCCCCGTCACCGCTGAGCCTTACACGGAGCTGGAATCTCCCCCATTCTCCTCCTTTTACCCCTGGCCTCTACACGGGCTGCCGGAATCTCCTCCATTCTCCCCGTCACCGTGAGCCGGGCTACACCGGAACTGCCGGAATCTCCCCTTTCCCCCCTGTCCCGTGAGCCGTTTTTACACCGGGGCTGCCGGGAATCCCTCCTTTCTCCTGTCACCCCGGGGCGTTAAAAGGGGGCTGCCGGAATCTCTCCTTCTCCCCTGTCACCCTGAGGGTTTCAGGAGCTGCCGGAATTTCCCCTTCTCCTGTCCCGCTGAGCCTTACACCGGAGCTGCCGGAAATTCCCCTTCTCCTCCTTCCCGCTGAGCCGTCTACACCGGAGCTGCGGAATCTCCTCCCTTTTTCCCCCTGTCACCCTGAGCCGTCTCCCGGGCTGCCGGGAATCCCTATTCTCCTCCGTCACCCCTGAGCGTTACACCGGGGTGGGGAATCTCCTCCCCTTTTCCCCCGTCCCGTGACCCTCTACCGGGCTGCCGGGAATCTCCCCATTCTCTCCCGTCACCCCTGACCGTCACACGGGGCTGGGGAATTCCTCCATTCTCCTCCTGTCACCCGAGCCGTTACACCGGAGCTGCCGGAATTTTCCCCCTTCTCCTCCCGTCACCGCTGACGCTACAGGAGTGCCCGGAAACCCCCCCCCTTTTCCCGTACGCTGAGCCGTCTCCGGAGCTGCCGGAATTCCTCCATTTCCCCCCTTCACCGTGAGCCCCTTCTACACCCGGAGCTGGGAAACTCCTCCATTTCCTCCTGTCACCGCTGAGCCGTTACACCGGAGCTGCCCGGGAAACTCCCATTCTCTCCTGCACCCTGAGCCCTCTACACGGAGCTGCCCGGGAAACTCCTCCATTTCTCCTGCACCGCTGAGCCGTTACACGGAGCTGCCGGGAAACTCCTCCCTTCTCCTCCTGTCCCCTGAGCCGTCTACACGGGCTGGGAAATTCCCCATTTCCCCCCTGCACCCTGAGCCGCTACACCGGAGCGCCGGAATCTCCTCCCCCTTTTCCTCCTGTCACCGTGAGCCCTTACCCGGAGTGGGAAATCCTCCATTCTCCCCCTTTTCACCTGACCCTTACACCGGGGTTGCCGAATCTCCCCATTTCCCCTGTCACCGCTGAGCCGCACCGGAGGCGGAATCTCCTCCATTCTCCCCTGTCACCCCTGGCCACTACCGGGGCTGCCGGAAAACTCCCCCATTTCCTCCGTCACCGGACCTTCACCGGGGCTGCCGAATCTCCTCCATTCTCCTCCGTCCCCGTGGCCGTCTACCGGGGGTGGAATCCCTCCTTTCCCCCCGTCCCGCTGAGCCCCTACACCGGAGCTGCCGGGGTCTCCTCCATTCCTCCTGTCACCCCTGAGCCGTTACAGGGGGCTGCCGGAAACCCTTTCTCCCCCTTTCACCCCTGGCCTCTACAGGACTCCGAAATTTTTCCCCCATTTTCCTCCCCCTTCCCGCTTGAGCCGTCTACCCGGACTGCGGAAATTTCCCCCATTTCCCCCTTCACCCCCTTTAGCCGTCACACCGGAGCTGCCGGGAAACCCTCCATTCTCCTCTGTCACCCCTGAGCCCTCTCACGGAGCTGGGAATCTCCTCCATTCTCCTCCCGTACCGTGGCCTTACACCGGAGCTCCGAATCTCCTCCTTTTCCCCCTGTCACGCTGAGCCTTACACCCCCAAACGCCGAATCTCCCCCATTTTCTCCCGTCACCGTGAGCCGCTACACCGGGCTGCGGAATCTCCTCCATTTTTTCTGTCACGCCAGCCTTTACACTGGGCTCGGAATCCCCCCCATTCTCCTCCCGTCACCGCTGGGCCTCTAACGGAGCTGCCCGGGAAACTCCCCCATTCTCCTCCCGTCACGCTGAGCCGTTCACCGGACTGGGAATCTCCTCCTCTCCCCTGTCACCGCTGAGCGTTTCCCGGGGGCCCCCAATCTCCCCCATTTCCTCCCGTCACACGAGCCGCTACAGGGGTGCCGGAATTCCTCTTACCCCTGAGCCTCTACACCGGAGCTGCCGGGAAATTTCCCCCATTCTCCCCCTGTCACCCTGAGCCTCACACGGAGTGCCGGAACTCCCCTTTCCTCCGTCCCCCTGAGCCTTACACCGGGTGCCCGGAAAACTCCCCATTTTCCCCCTGTCACCGCTGAGCCGTTACACCGGGGCTGGGGAATCTCCCCATTTTTCCTCCCCTCACCGTGAGCCGTCTACACCGAGGCCGGGAACTCCTCCCTTCTCCCCCCTGTCACCGCTGAGCCCTCTCACCCGAGCTGCCCGGAATTCCCCCTCCCTTTTCCCGCGAGCCTCTCACGGAGCGCCGGGGTCTCCTCCATTTCCTCCTTCACGCCTGAGCTGCTACACCGGAGCTGCCGGGAAACTCCTCCATTTTTCCCCCGCACCGTGGCCCTCTAAACCCCAGCTGCCGGAATTCCCCCATTCTCCTCCGTCCCGCTGGTTTTCTACCCGGACTGCCGGAATCTCCCCATTCTTCCTGTCACCCTGAGCCTCTACACTGGAGCTGCCGGAATTCCTCCCCTTCACCCCCTGAGCCTCTACACCGGGCTGCCGGGTCTCCCCCATTTCCCCCGTCACCGCTGGCCGTCTACAACGGGCGGGAATCTCCCCATTCCCTCCCGTCCGCTGAGCCCTCTACCCGGAGCTGCCGGAACTCCTCCTTCTCCCCCTGTCACCCCGAGCCGTCTACACCGGGGCTGCCGGAAACTCCTCCATTTCCTCCCGTCCCCCTGACCTCTACCCGAGTGCGGGAAACTCCTCCATTCTCCTCCTGTCACCGCTGGGGTCTACACCCGGGGGCGGATCTCCCATTTCCTCCCTTCCCCCCGAGCCGCTACACCGGGGCTGCCGGAATCTCCCCCTTTCCTTGTCACCCCTGAGCTCTACACGGGTGCCGGAATCTCCTCCTTCTCCCCTGTCACCTGGCCGTTCTACCCCCGGAGCTGCCGGAAATTTTCCTCCTGTCACCCCGGGCCGTCACACCGGGGCGGGAATCTCCCCATTCTCCTCCTGTCACCGGGCGTCTACACGGAGTGCCAATCTCCCCCAAATTCTCCCCTGTCACCCGGCCCTTACAGGAGCGCCGGAATTTTCCTTTCCCCTGTCACCCCTGAGCCGTTACACCGGGGCTGCCCGGAATCCCTCCATTTCCCCCTGTCACCGCTGAGCCGTCTACACCCCACTGCCCGGAATCTCCTCCTTTTCCCCTGTCACCGCTGGCCCTTTTACACCTGAGCTGCCGGAAACTCCCTCCCTTTTTTTCCCGTACCGCTGAGCCCCCACCCGGAGCGCCGGAAATTTCCCCCCTTTTTCCTCCTGTCACCGTGAGCCGTCTACACCGGGGCGCCGGAATTCTCCTCCATTTCCTCCCGTCACCCCTGAGCCGTCTACACCGGGGTCCGGAATCTCCTCCCTTCTCCTCTTCCCCTGAGCCGTCACACCGGGGGGCCGGAAAACTCCCCATTTTCCCCCTGTCAGTGAGCGTTACACCGGGGTGCCCGGGAAACTCCTATTCTCCTCCCGTCACCGCTGAGGGCCCTCTACCCGGGTGCGGAACCCTCCATTTCCTCCTGTCCCGCTGACCGCTAACCCCGGGGCTGCCGGAATTTTTCCCTTCTCCTCCCGTCACCGCTAGCCCTCTCACCGGCTGGGAATCTCCCCTTCTCCTCCTGTACCCTGGCCGTTACACGGAGCGCCCCGGAATCTCTCCATTTCCCCCCTGTCACCGCGAGCCGTCTACACCGGAGCTGGGAATCTCCTCCCTTCTCCTCCGTCACCCTGAGCCTCTACCGGAGCTGCCGGAAACTCCCCATTTTCCCCTGTCACCCCTGAGCCGTCTACACCCCACTGCCGGAATCTCCTCCCTTTCCTCCTGCACCGCTGAGCGTCTACACCCGGGGCTGCCCGGGAAACTCCCCTTCTCCCCTGTCACCCTGGCCCACATGGGGCCCGGAATTTTCCTCCTGTCACCGTGAGCCGTCTACACGGAGCTGCCGGAATCTCCTCCCTTCCCTCCGTCACCCTGAGCCTCTACACCGGGGCGGGAATTCCTCCATTTCCCCTGTCACCGCTGAGCCGTCAAACCCGGGGCTGCCGGAATCTCTCCATTTCCTCCTTTACCCTGAGCCCTCTAACGGAGCTGCCCGGTTTCCCCCATTCTTCCTGTCACCGCGAGCCGTTCACCGGGCTGCCCAATTCCTCCATTCTCCTCCTGTCACCCTGAGCCTCAACCGAGTGCGGGGAAACTCCCATTCTCCTCCTGTCACCGCGAGCCCCCTACACCCGGGCACCCGGGTCTCTCCATTTCCCCCGTCACCGCTGAGTTCTACCCGGAGCTGGGAATCTCCTCCTTCTCCCCCTTCACCGTGAGCCTCTACACCGGAATCTCCTCCATTTTCCTCCTGTCACCGCTGGCGTTACACGGAGCTGCCGAAACTCCTCCATTCTCTCCGTCACCCTGAGCTCACACTGGGTGCCGGAATTTTTTCCTCTGTCACCCCTGAGCTTACACCGGAGCTCCGGAATCTCTCCATTCTCCTCCCCGTCCCGCTGAGCCGTTACACCGGAGTGCCGGGGAAATTCTATTCTCCCCCGTCACCCCTGAGCCTCTACACCCGGGGCGCCGGAATTTCCCCCCCTCCGTCACCCGCTGAGCCGCACACCGGGGCTCCCGGGAAACTCCCCCATTCTCCCCCTGTCACCCCTGACCGCTAATGGCTGCCGGGAAACTCCTCCCTTCTCCTCCCGCACCCTGAGCCTCACAAAAGGGGCGCCGGATCTCCCCCATTCCCTCCTTCACCGCTGAGCCTCTACGGAGCGCCGGGAAACTCCTCCATTTCCTCCTGCACCCCCGAGGGTTTCACCGAGCTGCCCGGGAAACTCTCCTTCTCCCCTGTCACCCTGAGCCGTCTACACGAGTGCCGGGAAATTCCCCCCCTTTGTACCGCTGAGCCTCTACACGGGCTGCCGGGAAATTCCCCCATTCTCCTCTGTCACCGCTGAGCCCTCTACACCGGAGCTGCCGGGAAACTCCTCCATTCTCCTCGTCACCCCCCGAGCCGTCACAGGGGCTGCCCGGAAACCCTCCATTCTCCTCCGTCACCCTGAGGGGCTTACACCGGGGGTGCCGGAATCCCCCATTTCCTCCTGTCACCCTGAGCCGTTTAAAGGAGCTGCGGAAATTTTCCTCCTGTACCGCTGAGCCTCTACACCGGAGCTGCCCCGGGAAACTCTCCATTTCTCCTGTCACCGCTGAGCCGGGTTACACCGGAGCTGCCCCCCCGGAATCTCCCCATTCCCCTTTTTTCCTGCACGCGGCGTCTACAGGAGCTGCCGGAATCTCCTCATTTTTTCCGTCCCGCTGAGCCTCTACACCGGGCGCCGGAATTCCTCCCTTCTTCCC
The DNA here is from genome assembly GCA_033576555.1 of Oophaga sylvatica. Lineage (NCBI taxonomy): Eukaryota > Metazoa > Chordata > Amphibia > Anura > Dendrobatidae > Oophaga > Oophaga sylvatica. The sequence goes on from JARQOD010000524.1 coordinate 21,985, forward strand.
GTCACCGCGACCGTTACACCGGGGCTGCCGAATCTTCCTTTTCCCCCGTCACCGCTGAGCGCAAAACCGAGCGCGGGTTTTCCCCCATCTCCTCCTGTCACCGGGGACGTCCCCCCGGATGTAGTTACCACTGACCGTCCCCGCTGGAGTGTAGTTACCACGGTGACCGTCCCCGCTGGAGGTGTAGTTACCACGGTGACCGTCCCCGCTGGAGGTGTAGTTTACCACGGTGACCGTCCCCCGCTGAGTGTAGTTACACGTGACCGTCCCCGCTGGAGGTGTAGTTACCACGTTGACCGTCCTCCTACGAGGCTGATAATGAGCGGTCAGATCGGTGGAGGAGGCCGCGGTGGAGTTTTGTGGCTTTTCCTCCAGATTCTTCTATAAAATGTTGATATTTGGCAGAAATTTAGTGATTGTCGTTATATCGTCCCCTGTGATTTCCATCTTCTCCTTCATCATGAAGACGCCGGCAGGACGAGATCCCTCCAGCTGATCCAGTGCTCATCCCTCCTTCTCCTGAATGACCCCGAGGATGGAGGAGGACAGGAATGAGACCACCAGAAGATTATTCCACCTCACCCTGGAGATCATCTCCCTGCTGAGCGGAGAGGTAACTCCTCTACATTTCTATCAGCTTCATTGTGTGATGTGACAAGTCCGACATCGGGAGGAGGAAATCCAGAATAGGAGGAGAAGGATTCTCTACTGTAAGAGCTCTCTGCCCGGAGGAGTTGTCATGGGGATTCCCTATAAGAGCTGTAGAGGGGCCGGGATGTCTGTCCTGAGTGTAATAATATTCCCGGTTATGGCCCCAGATTACTGGAGACGGTTATTGATCCCGGGATTTCTACTGATTGTCAGATCTGGAGTCGGGAAGGAATTCTCTCCCTAAGTGTCTCTCTCCATACACAGGATTACACCATAGTGAGGAAGACACCGGGGGCGGTGTGACTCCCATCATCCATCTCCAGGAGTCAGGAGGGCGGAGCCCGGCCCCATCACAGAGCCGCCCCCGCACCCCCCGATACATGAGAGGAACAAGAAGATCCTGGAGCTCAGCAACAAGATGATCGAGCTGCTGAGCGGAGAGGTGACTGCTGGGACATTATACAGGACGGCACTGGAGGATTCTGGGTGATGAGCGGAGAGGTGACTGCTGGGACATTATACAGGACGGCACTGGAGGATTCTGGGTGATGAGGGGAGAGGTGACTGCTGGGACATTATACAGGACGCACTGGAGGATTCTGGGTGATGAGGGAGAGTGGACTGCTGGGACATTATACAGGACGGCACTGGAGGATTCTGGGTGATGAGCGGAGAGGTGACTGCTGGGACATTATACAGGATGCTCTGGAGGATTCTGGGTGAAAGAGCGAAAAGGGGACTGCTGGGACATTATACAGGACGCACGGAGGATTTTGGGGGATGACGGAGAGGTGACTGCTTTGGGACATTATACAGGACGGCACTGGAGGATTCCTGGGTGATGAGCGGAGAGGTGACTGCTGGGACATTATACAGGACGGCACTGGAGGATTCTGGGTTGAGGCGGGAGGAGACTGCGGGACATTAACAGGACGGCACTGGAGGATTTCTGGTGATGAGCGGAGAGGGACGCTGGGGCATTATACAGGAGGCACTGGAGGATTCTGGGTGATGAGCGGAGAGGTGACGCGGACAAATTTTACAGGACGGCACTGGAGGATTTTTGGGTGATGGCGCAGAGGTGACTGCGGTGGCATTATACAGGACGGCACTGGATGATTCTGGGTGATGAGCGGAGAGGTGACTGCTGGGACATTTTAAAAGGGCGGCACTGGAGGATTTTGGGTGATGAGGGAGAGGTGACTGCTGGGCATTATACAGGACGGGACTGGAGGATTCTGGGGGATGACGGAGAGGTGACTGCTGGGACATTATACAGGACGGCACTGGGGGATTCTGGGTGATAGCGGAGAGGTGACTGCTGGGACATTAAACAGGACGGCACTGGAGGATTCTGGGTGATGAGCGGAGAGGTGAATGCTGGACATATACAGGACGGCACTGGAGATTCTGGGTGATGAGCGGAGAGGTGACTGCGGGACATTATACAGGACGGCACAGGAGGATTTTGGGTGATGAGCGGAGAGGTGCTGCTGGGACGTTATACAGACGGGCCTGGAGGATTCTGGGTGGTGAGCGGAGAGGGACTGCTGGGACATTTTACAGGACGGCACCGGAGGATTCCCGGGTGATGAGCGGGGAGGTGACTGCTGGGACATTATACAACGGGCACTGGAGAATTCTGGGTGATGAGTGGAGAGGTGACTGCTGGACATTATACAGACGGCACTGGAGGATTCGGGTGATGAGTGGAGAGTGACTGCTGGGGCATTATACAGACGACACTGGAGGATTCTGGGGGATGACTGAGAGGTGATGCTGGGACATTATACAGGACGCACTGGAGGATTTTGGGTGATGAGAGGGGAGGGGACTGCTGGGGCATTATACAGGACGGCACTGGAAATTGGGTGATGAGTGGTAGGTGACTGCTGGGGCATTATACCGGACGGCACTGGAGGATTCTGGGTGATGAGGGGAGAGATGACTGTTGGACATTATACCAGGACGGCACTGGAGGATTCTGGGGGGATGGAGCGGAGAGGTGACTGCTGGGACATTATACAGGACGGGACTGGGGGATTCCCGGGGGGTGACGGGGTCGTTTGTTGTCAGGTCCCCATAAGGTGTCAGGACGTCGCTGTCTAAACTCTCCATGGAGGAGTGGGAGTATCAAGAAGGACACCAGGATCGGTACCAGGAACGTGATGATGGACGAGCTCCGGCCTCTACACCACGAGGTGAGCAGCGAGGCTCCTTGTGGCTGCGGGGGATGTGATGACGTCTCTCCGGCGTCGTCCTATAATAGATGATTTTTCTCCAGACTTGTTCTGGTTTCTCTACATTTTTCTCCGTCTGACAACAGCTTTCATTTCCTGATTATTTTCTTCTGATCTGGGAGTCGCGGTTTCTCCCTGTGTCTCGTTTTATCAGTTTTGAGTCTTCGTTCTCGGCGGCTTTTTTCGAATCTTTTTTCCCTTTCCCTTTGGCACGTCCCCATTTTTTCTGCAATGTCCCGTCCTTCGTCCGTTCTTCCTGTGAGTTCTTTTTTGTCCCTACTTCGTGGATTGTTACCAGCAGGTCGGGGTTAATTTATGGGGATTTTCCACCCAAACCGTCGCTCTTTTTTTCCCTCAGAATCGGTGCAGGGCCCAAATTTGTCATCGGTCCGTCCGGCTCCTCCCTCTTTGGGGAACTTGTCACCTTCCTTGGACTCCTCCTTCATTCTCTCTCTTCTTTGTGATAAATCACTTTCTTCGTTCTGGGGACAAATCCTGGATAAAACGGCCCGGGACCGTCCCCAAAAACCCGAGACCCGGGTTTTCTGCCTACATAAAGATGGGGGGTTGGGGGGGCCCATCACCCCTAGTCTACATGGGGGCTTTCCCGCAGTTCTCCGGCCCGGCGTTATTCACACTTTCGCTCGGGAGGGTTAGAAACACAAACTTTCCGTACTGGAGGTCGGGTACCGCGCACCCTCTCTATAGGGGGGGGCCGTGCTCTGCTGGAGGGAGTTTCACGGTGACCGTCCCCCCGTGGAGGCTAGTTAAACCCGGTGACCTCCCTTCGGGGGTTTCCACTGACCGTCCCCCCGCGGAGGGGTAGTCACCACGGTGACCGTGCTCCTGGATTGTATTACCCGGGGACCATCCCCCCTGGAGGTGTAGTTACACGGTGACCGTCCCCTCTGGCATGTTGTTACCACGGTAACCGCCTCTGCTGGAGGTGTTGTTACCACGGTGACCTTCCTTGTGGAGGTGTTAACAGGGTGACGCCCCCCACTGGAGGTGTAGTTTTAAAGGTGACCGTCCCCCCCCTACGAGGCTATGATAGGGGTCAGATCGGTGGGGAGGCCGCGGTGGATTTTGTGGTTTTTCTCCAGATTCTTCCGATAAATGTTGATTTTTGGCAGAATTTAGTGATTGTCGTTAATCGTCCCTGTGTTTTCCCATCTTCTCCTTCACATAAAAGACGCCGGCGGGGAGTCCCCCCAGCTGATCCAGTGCCTCCTCCTTCTCCTGAATGACCCCGAGGATGGGGGAGGACAGGAATGAACCCCCAGAAGATTATTCCACCTCACCCTGGAGATCATTCCCTGCTGAGCGGAGAGGGAACTCCCCTACATTTCTTCGCTTCATTGTGTGATGTGACAAGTCCCACTGGGAGGAGGAAATCCAAAAAGGGGAGAAGGATTCTCTACGAAGAGCTCTCCCCGGAGGAGTTTCATGGGGGTTTTCCCCATAAAAGCTGTAGAGGGGCCGGGGTTCTGTCCTGAGTGTAATAATATCCCGGTTTTGGCCCCGATTACTGGGAGGTTATTGACCCGGGGGTTTTTCTGATTGTCAGATCTGGGTCGGGAAGGAATTCTTCCCTAAGGGTCTCTCTCCATACACAGATTACAAACCCTAAGGGGGAAGAACCCGGGGGGGGGGTGACTCCCATCATCCCTCTCCAAAGGAAATCCCGGAGGGCGGAAACCCGGGCCCTATCACCGAGCCGCCCCCCCCCCCCCGTTTCATGAGAGGAACAAGGGAAAATCCCGGAAACCACAACCCAAAATGATCGAGTGCGGAGGAGAGGTGACTGCTGGGACATTATACAGGGCAGCACTGGAGGATTCTGGGTGATGGCGGAGAGTGACTGCTGGACATTATACAGGACGCACTGGAGGATTCTGGTGATGAGCGGAGAGGTGACTGCTTGGACATTATACAGGACGGACTGGAGGATTCGGGTGAGAGGGAAGGTGACTGCTGGGACTATACAGGAGGCACTGGAGGATTCTGGGTGATGAGCGGAGAGGGGGACTGCTGGGGGCATTATACAGGACGGGACTGGAGGGTTCTGGGTGATGAGAGGAGAGGTGACTGCTGGGACATTATACGGATGGCACTGGGTATTCTGGGTGATGGCGAGAGGGACTGCTGGGAATTTACAGAGGGACTAGAGGATTCTGGGTGATGAGCGGGGAGGGACTGCTGGGACATTATACAGGACGGCACTGGAGGATCTGGGTGATGAGCAGAGAGGTGACTGCTGGACTTATACAGGACGGCACGGAGGATCTGGTAATGACGGAGAGGTGACTGCTGGGACATTATACAGGACGGCACTGAGGATTCTGGGTGATGAGGGGAGAGGTGACTGCTGGGACATTATACAGACGACACTAGAGGATTCTGGGTGATGAGGGGAGAGGTGACTGCTGGGACATTATACAGGGACGGCACTGGAGGATCGGGTGATGGCGCAGAGGTGACTGCTGGGACATATACGGACGGCACTTGGAGGATTTAGGGGATGAGGCGGAGAGGTGACTGCTGGGACATTATATAGGACAGCACTGGAGGATTCTGGGTGATGAGAGGAGAGGTGACTGCTGGGATTATACAGATGGCACTGAAGGATTCTGGGTGTATGAGCAGAGAGGTGACTGCTGGGACATTATACAGGACGGCACTGGAGATTCTGGGTTGATGAGGGAGAGGTGACTGCTGGGACATTATAAAGGACGGCACTGGAGGATTCTGGGTGATGAGAGGAGAGGTGACTGCTGGGACATTATACAGGACAGCACTGGAGGATTCTGGGTGATGAGGGGAGAGGTGACTGCTGGGACATTATACAGGACGGCACTGGAGATTCTGGTGATGAGCGGAGATGTGACTGCTGGGACATTATACAGACGGCACTGGAGGATTCTGGGTGATGAGCGGAGAGGAGACTGCTGGGACATTGTACAGGACGGCACTGGAGGATTCTGGGTGATGGGCGCAGAGGTGACTGCTGGGGCATTATACAGGACGGCACTGGAGGATTCTGGGTGATGAGCGGAGAGGTGACTGCTGGGACATTATACAGGACGGCACTGGAGGATTCTGGGTGATGAGCGGAGAGGTGACTGCTGGGACATTATACAGGACGGCACTGGAGGATTCTGGGTGATGAGCGGAGAGGAGACTGCTGGGACATTATACAGGACGGCACTGGAGGATTCTGGGTGATGAGCGGAGAGGTGACTGCTGGACATTATACAGGACGGCACTGGAGGTTTCTGGGTGATGAGCGGAGAGGTGACTGCTGGGACATTATACAGGACGGCACTGGATGATTCTGGGTGATGAGCGGAGAGGTGACTGCTGGGACATTATACAGGACGGCACTGGAGGATTCTGGGTGATGAGGGGAGAGGTGACTGCTGGGACATTATACAGGACGGCACTGGAGGATTCTGGGTGATGAGCGAGAGGTGACTGCTGGGACATTATACAGGACGGCACTGGAGGATTCTGGGTGATGAGCGGAGAGGTGACTGCTGGGACATTATACAGACGGCACTGGAGGATTCTGGGTGATGAGCGGAGAGGTACTGCTGGGACATTATACAGGACGGCACTGGAGGATTCTGGGTGATGAGCGGAGAGGTGACTGCTGGGACGTTATACAGGACGGCACTGGAGGATCTGGGTGGTGAGCGGAGAGGTGACTGCTGGGACATTATACAGGACGTCACCGGAGGATTCTGGTGATGAGTGGAGAGGTGACTGCTGGGACATTATACAGGACGGCACTGGAGGATTCTGGGTGATGAGCGGAGAGGTGACTGCTGGGACATTATACAGGACGGCACTGGAGGATTCTGGGTGATGAGCGGAGAGGTGACTGCTGGGACATTATACAGGACGGCACTGGAGGATTCTGGGATGAGCGGAGAGGTGACTGCTGGTACATTATACAGGACGGCACTGGAGGATTCTGGGTGATGAGCGGAGAGGTGACTGCTGGTACATTATACAGGACGGCACTGGAGATCTGGGTGATGAGGGGAGAGATGACTGTTGGACATTATACAGACGGCACTGGAGGATTCTGGGTGATGAGCGGAGAGGTGACTGCTGGACATTATACAGGACGGCACTGGAGGATTCTGGGTGGTGACGGTGTCGTTGTTGTCAGGTCCCTATAAGGTGTCAGGACGTCGCTGTCTATCTCTCCATGGAGGAGTGGGAGTATCTAGAAGGACACCAGGATCGGTACCAGGACGTGATGATGGAGGAGCTCCGGCCTCTTACACCACGAGTGAGCAGCGAGGCTCCTTGTTGGCTCCGGTGGATGTGATGACGTCTCCCGGCGTCGTCCTATAATAGAAGGTTTTTCTCCAGACTTGCTCTGGTTTTCTCTATATTTTCTCCGTCTGACAACAGCTTTCATTTCCTGATTATTTTCTTCTGATCTGGGAGTCGCGGTTTCTCCGCTGTCGTCTCGTCTTCATCAGTCTTGAGTCTTTGTTCTCGGCGGCTTCTTTCAGAATCTTTCTCCTTCCTAGAGCATCGTCCACATTTTCTCTGCAGATGTCCCGTCCTTCTGTCCGTTCTCTCCTGTGAGATCTTTCTGTCCCTAAGTCTGTCGTGGATTGTTACTCAGCAGAGTCGGGGTTAATTACTGGTGATTTTCCACCTAATCCGCTGTCGCTCTTCCGTCCCTCAGAATCGGTGCAGGCTCAATGTCGTCATCAGTCGTCGGCGTCCGGCTCCTCCCTCTTGGCTGACACTTGTGTCACCTTCCTTGGACTCCTTCATTCTCTCTCTTCTTTGTGATAAATCACTTTCTTCGTTCTGGGCACAAAGTCCTGGATAAATATCGGCATCGGACCGTCCTCAGACCTCGAGACACGAGTCGCTGTCCTGACATAAAGAAGGGACGTGGTGGAGCCGATCACCCGTCAGTCTGACATGGAGGCTTTCCTGCCGTTCTCCGGCCCGGCGTCTGTTCACCACTCGCTCTGCAGGCGTAGAAGCACAGAACTTTCCGTACTGTAGGAGGTCGGATCACCGCGCACTCCTCTCTATAGGGGGGTAATGTTTCTCCTTGAGGAGAGCGACAGTTCTGAGTAGAGAGTTACGGGCCCTGCAATGCCCCATGGGACATAAGATATGCAAATTTCCTGTTCCCAGATGCAGAGAACAGGGTATAGCGCCACCTATAGGAGTCAGTAAACCTAGGAGTCAATATCCACGTTTCAACCCCGTCCTGATGGGGCATATTTCGATTTTTGCATTTTCCTCCCCTTCTCCAATAAGCCATAACGTCTTTATTTTCCACCCACAGATACTTGAGGTCTTGTGTTTTCTTTTGCTGGATGAATTCTGCATTTTACTTTATAATATGCTGAAAAATAGGCAAAATTTCCAGATGAGACAGCGATTCCAAACTTGTGGGGTATTTTTGTTTTAGTATTTATTTTATAGATTTAAAAATTCAGAATTTTCCCTTCCGTTCCCGGAGCTGTGTGACGGCTCCTCTTGAATGGCGCGCTCACCTTTTATTGGCCCCATTTTGGGGACACCTGTGATTTACATCTGATTTGTATGTTATTTCAATTGCTTCTTTCCAGGACTCAGGCGAGAAACATCCATTCATATCTTCTTCTCACGTCACTGTGTGTTTTGATTTTTCAGTAGTTACGTCACTATTGAAGAGTGTATACAGAGTTTTGGTGTCCAAATAGTATTTATTAACCCCTTCATGACCCAGCCTATTTTGACCTTAAAGACCTTGCCATTTTTTGCAATTCTGACCAGTGTCCCTTTATGAGGTAATAACTCAGGAATGCTTCAATGGATCCTAGCGATTCTGAGATTGTTTTTTTCGTGACATATTGGGCTTCATGTTAGTGGTAAATTTAGGTCGATAATTTTTGCGTTTATTTGTGAAAAAATGGAAATTTGGCGAAAATTTTGTAATTTTCAAATTTTTTATTTTTATTCTGTTAAACCAGAGAGTTATGTGACACAAAATAGTTAATAAATAACATTTCCCACATGTCTACTTTACATCAGCGCAATTTTGGGAACAGCATTTTTTTTTGTTAGGAAATTATAAGGGTTAAAAGTTGACCAGCGATTTCTCATTTTTACAGCAAAATTTACAAAACCATTTTTTTTAGGGACCACCTCACATTTGAAGTCACTTTAAGGGGTCTATATGGCAGAAAATACCCAAAAGTGACACCTTTATAAAAACTGCACCCCTCAAGCTATTCAAAACTACATTCAAGAAGATTATTAACCCTTCAGGTGCTTCACAGGAACTAAAGCAACATGGAAGGAAAAAATGGACATTTTAATTTTTCCAACAACAATTTTCTTTTAGCATCAATTTTTTCATTTTTACATGGGCAACAGGATAAAATGGATCCTAAAATTTGTTGGGCAATTTCTCCTGAGTACACAGATACCTCATGTGTGGTCATAAACCACTGTATGGGCGCACGGCAGGGCTCAGAAGGGAAGGAGCGCCATTTGACTTTTTGAATGGAAAATATGCTGGAATATTTAGCGGTTGCCATGTCGCATTTGGAGAGTCCCTGTGTGCCTAAACATTGGAGCTCCCCCACAAGTGACCCTATTTTGGAAACTAGACCCCCTAAGGAACTTATCTAGATGCATAGTGAGCACTTTGAACCCCCAGGTGCTTCACAAATTGATCCGTAAAAAAAAGAAAGTACTTTTTTTTTCACAAAAATTTTCTTTTAGCCTCAGTTTTTTCATTTTCACATGGGCAACAGTATAAATTGGATCCTAAAATTTGTTGGGCAATTTCTCCTGAGTACACTGATACCTCATATGTGGTCATAAACCACTGTTTGGGCGCACGGCAGGGCTCAGAAGGGAAGGAGCGCCATTTGACTTTTTGAATGGAAAATATGCTGGAATATTTAGCGGTTGCCATGTCGCATTTGGAGAGTCCCTGTGTGCCTAAACATTGGAGCTACCCCACAAGTGACCCCATTTTGGAAACTAGACCCCCTAAGGAACTTATCTAGATGCATAGTGAGCACTTTGAACCCCCAGGTGCTTCACACATTGATCCGTAAAAAAAAAAAAAGTACTTTTTTTTCACAAAAATTTTCTGTTAGCCTCAGTTTTTTCATTTTCACATGGGCAACAGTATAAATTGGATCCTAACATTTTTTGGGCAATTTCTCCTGAGTACACAGATACCTCTTATGTGGTCATAAACCACTGTTTGGGCGCACGGCAGGGCTCAGAAGGGAAGGAGCGCCATTTGACTTTTTGAATGGAAAATATGCTGGAATATTTAGCGGTTGCCATGTCGCATTTGGAGAGTTCCTGTGTGCCTAAACATTGGAGCTCCCCCACAAGTGACCCCATTTTGGAAACTAGACGCCCTAAGGAACTTATCTAGATGCATAGTGAGCACTTTGAACCCCCAGGTGCTTCATAGAAGTTTATAACGCAGAGCCGAGAAAATAAAAAATCATTTTTTTTTTCTCAAAAAATGATTTTTTAGCCCACTATTTTTTATTTTCACAATGGTTACAGGAGAAATTGGACCCGAAAAGTTGTTGTCCAGTTTGTCCTGAGTATGCTAGTACCCCATATGTGGGGGGGAACCACTGTTTGGGCACACGTCAGGGCTCGGAAGGGATGTAGTGACGCTTTGAAATGCCGACTTGATGGAATGGTCTGCGGGCATCTTGTTACGTTTGCAGAGCCCATGATGTGCCTAAACAGTAGAAACTCCCCACAAGTGACCCCATTTTGGAAACTAGACCCCGCAAAGAACTTATCTAGATGTGTGGTTAGCACTTAGAGCCCCCAAGGGCTACACAGAAGTTTATAACGCCCGGGCATGAAAATAAAAAAATCATATTTTTTCCACAATCAGGATCTTTTAGTCCCCAATTTTTTTATTTTCCCAAGGGTAACATGAGAAATTAGACCTCAAAAGTTGTTGTCCAATTTGTCCTGAGTATGCTGCTATCCCATATGTGGGAGAAAACTACTGTATGGGCACACATCGGGGCTCGGATGGGAAGTAGTGACGTTTTGAAATGCCCACTTGATGGAATGGTCTTCGGTCGTCATGTTACGTTTGCAGAGTCCCTGATGTGCCTAAACAGTAGAACCTCCCCACAAGTGACCCCGTTTTGGAAACTAGATCCCCCAAGGAACTCCTATAGATGTGTGGTAAGCACTTTGAATCTCCAAGTCCTTCATAGAAGTTTATAACGCAGAGCCGTGAAAATATAAAATCATTTTTTTTCCACAAAAATAATTTTTTAGTCCCCAATTTTTTTTCCCAATGTTAACAGGAGAAATTAGAACCCCCAAAGTTGTTGTGCAATTTTTCCCGAGTACGCTGATACCTCATATGTGGGGATAAACCACTGTTTGGGCATACGTCGGGGCTTGGAATAAAGGAGCACTGTTTGACTTTTTGAACGCAAAATTTGCAGGAATCAATGGTGGCGCCATGTCGCGTATGGAGACCCCCTGATGTGCCTAAATAGTGGAAACCCCTCAATTCTAACTCCAACCCCAACACACCCCTAACCCCAACCCTAACCCCTACACACACCTAACCCTAAAACAAACCATAACCCTAACCCCAACACACCCCTAACCCTAATCCCAACTCTAACCATAAACCTAACCACAAGCCTAACCCTAATTCCAACCCTAACCCAAATTCCAACCCTAACCCAAATTCCAACCCTAACCCAAATTCCAACCCTAACCCTAATTCTAACCTTAACCCTAATTCTAACCCTAGTTCTAACCCTAAGGCTGGGTTCATATTGCGTTTTACCAGCCCGTTCAACACGTAGCGTTGACGGGCTGGTAACGGTATAGCATAACGCGATCGCGTTATGCTATACCCGCTAGCGCAGATGAATCAGCAGATGATTCATCTTTGCTAGCGGTGACGGAGCCCAGACGCTGCAGCCCGTATCCGAGGCTCCGTCACTGAATGACGGCACGTCGCGAACGCATGCCGCTTTACGGCATGCGTTGCGATGCGCACACAAATGGGGTGAATGGCAGCGTTAATGGACTGCGTTACACCGCGTTATACCGCGGTGAAACGCAGTCCATCTAACGGACTGCCATAATGCAATATGAACCCAGCCTAACCCTAACCCTGAGGCCCCGTGCACACGTTGCGGATTCACTTGCGGATTTTTCTTAAATCCACAGGTAAAATGACCTGCGTTTTACCTGCGAATTTAGCGCGGATTTGCTGCGGTTTTTCCCTGCGGTTTTACACCTATAATGGAATAGGTGTAAAACCGCTGCGGAATCCGCACAAAGAATTGACATGCTGCGGATTTAAAACCGCAGCAAATCCGCATGTGCACAGTTTTTTTTTTTAACCATTTATTTGCATTGTACTGTACATGGTTTCTGGATCTGCTGTGGATCCGCAGCGCCAAATCCGCTGCGGATCCGCAGCAATATCTCCGCCGCGGATCCGCAGCAAAATCCGCCGCGGATCAGCAGCAAAATCCGCCGCGGATCAGCAGCAAAATCCGCCGCGGATCAGCAGCAAAATCCGCCGCGGATCAGCAGCAAAATCCGCCGCGGTTCAGCAGCAAAATCCGCCGCGGATCAGCAGCAAAATCAGCTGCGGATCAGCAGTAAAATCTGCTAGGGAAAAAAAAAATAAATCTTTATTTTTTTATTTGTCCCTACCAATAATAGAGGGGGGGTTCATTTACTTTTTTTTATTTTGATCACTGTGACAGTTTATTACAGTGATCAAAATAAATTTTTGGACACTGGAGGGCGCTCTGCGCATGCGCCGCCTGGCGGGCGCACTGCCCATGCGCCCGCCATTTTCCAAGATGGCGGCGCCCATGAAGAATCCCGGGCAGCCGCCGGGACGGATCCAGAGGCATCGGTGGACCGGGAGAGGTGAGTGGGGGGGTCGCAAGGTGAGGGGAGGGGGATCGGAAGGTGGGGGCAGCGGATCGCAGGAGCAGGGGACAGACAGTGACGGCGGTGACCGATCGCTGCCATCTTTCGGTGGCGGCAGCCGATCACTGCCGTGACTCGATGTGGGGGGGTCAGATCGCGGTGTCCAGCCATGGCAGATGCTATTGCAGCATCGGCCATGGCTGGATTGTAATATTTCACCAGTTTCATTGGTGAAATATTACAAATCGCTCTGATTGGCTGTTTCACTTTTAACAGCCAATCAGAGCGATCGTAGCCACGTGGGGGTTAAGCCAACCCCCTGTGGTGATGCACTGAGGGTCCTGTGCCTGCGGGTCGGATGACTTTTCAGTGACCCCGGTCACCCGGCCCGCAGGAACATGATTTATAGCATGACGCCAACGTTGGCGTCATGGGTCGGGATGGCACAGGTTTTCATGACGCCAACGTTGGCGTCATGGGTCGGGAAGGGGTTAAGGGATGTTCCAGAAGAGATGTGATAACGCTTGGGAGAGATACGTGGAGAGAATTTTCCCCTAATATATTTTATTAGTTCTAAAAAGTTATAACTTTCCTCTTTTGGAAGGTTGTACGATAGAGTCAAGGATAGAACATTTATGATTGGATCTTTTTTTGGGTCCGGTAAATAAGGCCGAACAATTTGTTATACCGTCCTTCCTCCATTTATCTATAGGGAAGTCTGAAGGGCGGAATATAAAGATAGAAAGTTTTTTTCTAATGGGTAACTCATTTGGTTGTAAGAAATGTGATATAATTTCCTCCAGGTCATAATTGTAGATTTTCTTAGTATATTCTCTGGTAGAGGGAGGGATTTTCCTAGTAATTCACAACAATAAGAGGGAGAATTCCCATTGTCAGACTTTTCCATTTCTTTCCAGCTGGTTTTGTCTTCATCTATGAGCCATTCCTGCTCTGCATTATGATATTCGCCTCGGAGGAGGCCTGTAGATTCGGGAGACCAATGCCTCCATGTCTTCTGTTCGTGTATAGTCATGATTTGGCGACTCTTGGGGATTTTTTATTCCAAATAAATGTTAACATTTGCTTATGGAAGTTCTTACTCCATATATCTGGAATCTGGATTGGAACAGTTCTAAAGATATAGTGACGTTTTGGTAGAATTATCATTTTATATAAGACAATCCTACCAAGCCACGAGGTGTTTGTTTTATCAACATTCTCAATATTTTTTTTTTTAATCTGCTTTTATAGGAGAGTCAGATTTTCATCTAGTACCTTACGTAAAGAATTGGTAATTGTATTTCCTAAGTATGGGACATGAATTTTTTCTCAGTTATAGGGAAATTCTTTTTCTATCAGTGTTTTGGTTATGTGGTTTATGAAAAAGCTTAAAATCGATTTTGTATCAAAACTGCAGAGAAGTCTCTTATGGTAGAAGTAATAAATCTCAATGAATTGGTCGAGTCAGTGGTAAAGATTAGCGCGTCATCCGCCAATAGACTTATTTTATGTTACCTAAAATTTAATGGTGTCCTCTTTATTAAGTAATTTGTTCTAATGGTTTCGGCAAAAGGTTCCCTGATGAGGTCGAATAAGAGAGGCGATAATGGGCAAACTTACCGCGTCCCGTCGTAGAAAGAAAATGAGTAAGATAATATACACTGCTCAAAAATATAAAGGGAACACTCAAATAACACATCCTAGATCTAAATGAATGAAATATTCTCAATGAATACTTTGTTCTGTACAAAGTTGAATGTGCTGTCAACATAATCACACAAAAATCATCAATGGAAATCAAATTTATTAACCAATGGAGGCCTGGATTTGGAGAGACCCCCAAAATGAAAGGGGAAACAAATCAAAATGATAATCAAAATAAGACAAAATTAAAGTGGAAACAAGTCAAAATGATGCTCAGTATTGTTTGTGGCCTCCACGTGCCTGTATGACCTCCCTACAAAGCCTGGGCATATTCCTGATGAGGTTGCAGATGTTGTCCTGAGGGATCTCCTCCCAGACCTGGACTAAAGCATCTGTCAACTCCTGGACAGTCTGTGGTGCAACGTGACGTTGGTGGATGGAGCGAGACATGATGTCCCAGATGTGCTCAATCTGATTCAGGTCTGGGGAACTGGCAGGCCAGTCCATAGCTTCAATGCCTTCATCTTGCAGGAACTGCTGACACACTCCAGCCATATGAGGTCTGGCACTGTCCTGCATTAGGAGGAACCCAGGGCCAACCGCACCAGCATATGGTCTCACAAGGGGTCTGAGGATCTCATCTTGGTACCTAATGGCAGTTAGGCTACCTCTGGCGAGCACATGGAGGGTTGTGTGGCCCTCCAAAGAAATGCCACCCCACACCATTACTGACCCACTTCCAAACCGGTCATGCTGAAGGGTGATGTCGGTGGGCTGATTGATTTCCACACTGAGCTTAGCGTCATCTATCCGGAATTTAAATTTACGCTTTCATATTCATTTGAGCGCATACAGTTTTTGGACACTATGGTGTACAAGGAGGAAACTACATTAAAAACGGATTTATATGTCAAGGAAACTGACAAAAATAGCCTGCTCCATTATGATAGTCATCGCCCTAGAAGAATTGTGGAGTCTCTACCATGGAGTCAGATGATTAGGGTACGGAGAATTGTGGCTGATGATATGTTGTTGCCCCCTAGACTTGATGAGATGTGCCATAAGTTCATTGATAGGGGCTATCCGGTCAATGAAGTGGTATCTTATAGAATAAGATAAAGGATCTGACATGACAGGAATTGCGCTGTAAGGGATTTAAAGTAAAGGAAAAACGTATTCCCTTTGTTTCCACGTTTAATACGGCTAGTAATAAAATTGGTAATATGCTAAAGAAACATTGGCATTTATTACATCGAGGTCTTCCTGATATCACCGAATTCTCCTTGCCCCCTATTTTCTCCTATAAACGTGGTCGTAATTTGAGAGATAGACTCGTTAAATCAGACATTGGTCCTAGTAGGTTGTCCATACAAACTACATTATGTCCCCCGAGGATGGGCAATTTCCCCATGCTTGGGGTGTGCTTCCTGTAATAATATGATTAAGGGTGATTTCTTTTATCATCCTCATACGGGTAAAAAGATATGGCTTAAAGAAAGGTATACCTGTACTTCAAGTTTTGTAGTCTACATGATTGTGTGCCCTTGTGGATTAGTATATATTGGGGAGACGACAATGGAAGTAAGGGCACGAATTGGGAAGCATAAAAGTACGATCAGAACTAAATTAGTTGAGTTACCAGTACCCAAACATTTCTGTGACATAATCAGCCAACTCAGGTTTCGAGTGATTGACAGTGTCCCGATCCAAAGGCGAGGTGGGGACAGGGTTAAACTTCTTAAACAGAAAGAGTTAAAATGGATTTCCAAATTGGGTACATTGCAACCTAGAGGTTTGAATGTAGATTATAATTTACAGATTTGTGTCTCCTGAAATGTTCCCCTGGTTGATCCGTTATTACATCTGATCAGTATGCTTATTCAAGTATTGATTTTTTATTTACATTTTTTTTTTTCATTTTTTATATATACTTTTTCTATTTTATTATTTTTTTATTTTTTTGTAGGGTAGGATATCCTCGGACGAACAGTGGACAGAGGGGACTGGATGTCCCGAATATGCTTTCTGGGCTCTTTCTCCCCTTTGCCCCCTGCTTGCCTGAATATCTATTCATCAGTGATATGAGATGTTAATGGATGATGTATTTCGTATTGTTTATATAGATATGTGATATATTTATTTTGTCTTTGCGGTAGTGACATCGTTTGGTAACTGTATGTTTGTTATCATAGATATGGTGATGTATTTTCACCGAGTTATCTAATAGTTTTGTGTCTCGGCTTATGGGTATGCGTTGCCATGGATATGGCTGCACACTTCCGGCTTTTACTTCCACCGACGCGCTGCCTCTTTTGATGTGTGCGCTGTGTCCTCCGTGTACGGCGTCGCCGTGTGGCTCGTCAGGTGACCTGTCACATGACTGCGCTTGTGCTGGGGACGTCACCATGGATATGGCTGCACACTTCCGGCATTTACTTCCACCGACGCGCTGCCTCTTTTGATGTGTGCGCTGTGTCCTCCGTGTACGGCGTCGCCGTGTGGCTCGTCAGGTGACCTGTCACATGACTGCGCTTGTGCTGGGGACGTCACCATGGATATGGCTGCACACTTCCGGCGTTTACTTCCGCCGAACACGCTGCCTCTTTTGATGTGTGTGCGCACTGCCCTCCTTGTACAGCGTTGCCGTGTAACTTGTCACATGACCGCGCTTGTGCTGGGGCTCTGATTGGACACATACACTATGACAAAGACCTGTATTGGCTGAAACGTTGCATCTGGCAAGTAAAGAATTTTCCACTTCTTCACCCGAGTGGATGCTGTTCTCTTTTTTCTCATGGTATGTACTCTTCCAATTTTGGGTCAGATGGTATTGGAACGTGCATTCTGATGTCGGATAGTGCTGTCAGCTTTTTTGTTGTGTCCAGGAGTTGATGGATGCTTTAGTTCAGGTCTGGGAGGAGATCCCTCAGGAGAACATCCGCAACCTCATCAGGAGCATGCCCAGCATTGTAGGGAGGTCATACAGGAACGTGGAGGCCACACACAATACTGAGCATCATTTTGACTTGTTTCCACTTTCATTTTGGGGGTCTCTCCAAATCCAGGCCTCCATTGGTTCAAAAATTTGATTTCCATTGATGATTTTTGTGTGATTATATTGACCGCACATTTAACTTTGTACACAACAAAGTATTCAATTATAATATTTCATTCATTTAGATCTAGGATGTGTTATTTGAGTGTTCCCTTTATTTTTTTGAGCAGTGTATTATTCACGTGGACCTTTGCAGAGGGACAAGTGCATGAGGCCATAATAGATTTCAAGATTTGTCCATGAATTCTGAATTTTTACTCTTCGCCAAATGGCTCTTGAATCGGAAATTTTGAATTTATTGTCCAAAAATGTCCTAATAGATGTTCCAGTAGGTCAGGAAGGAAGGGGATTTTATTTTCCTTTGTTCCTGGTCTCCAAACCAGATTGGTCATTTAGGGCCATTATAAATCTAAAGAAGTTGAATACCTTTCTTTACAATCATAAATTCAAGATGGAGTCAATTAGATCCACTATTAAACTTTTATTCCCTAGATGTATGATGGCCGGATTGGATCTAAAAGATGCCTATTATCTTCCCATACACGCCGAATACCAGCAATATCTCAGGGTGGCAGTGATTTTGGCAGGAAAGGTCTGCCATTTCCAGTTTGCAGCGATGCCCTTTGGTCTCTCTGTGGCACCCCGAGTTTTCACAAAAGTGATGTTGGAGGTAATGGTCTTTTTACGTCAGGTGGATACACTGATCATACCATATCTTGGTGATTTTCTGGTAGTAGGAAACTCGGCCTCCCAATGTAGTACCCGCCTTACTGACACAATTTCGGTTTTAGGCCTCTTTCACACCTCCGTTGTGTGACGTCCGCCCAAGTGTGAAAATGGCGGATCCGTCAGAAAAGTGTAAAAACGGTTGTAAAACTGGCCAGTTTTCTGACGGATCCGCCAAGAAGATTTCACCCGGAAATGAAGAAAATTTTGTTCCGGAAATGTAAGGAGAGAGAGAAGAGAGTGTTTTAGTAAAATGACGGACGACAATTTTTTGGCGGATCCGTCCAAAAACGGACCTAACGGACGACCATCCGTCAAAATCCGTCACTAATGCAAGTCAATGGGAAAAAACGGATCTGCCAAAAAAAAATGGCGGATCCGTTTTTTTCACATTTTGACGGATTTTGACTGACGTCGCACGACTGAAGTGTGAAAGAGGCCTTAACAGGCGTTGGGATGGATTATCAACGTCGAGAAGTCCAGACTGGTACCACAGACCCTTCAGTCTTTCCTGGGTTTTTATTTAGACTCAACAAGTGAAAGATGCCTGCTTCCAGAGGTGAAGAAGTCAATCATAAAGGCGAAAGTCAGTACAGCAATTGATAGACCTCCGATGTCCTTAAGAGAGGCTATGTCTCTTCTAGGATCCCTTACCTCCTGCATTCTGGCGGTCCAGTGGGCCCAGTATCATACCCGGCAGTTGCAGCATGAGATCCTCCATGAGGAAAAATACTTGCGGGGTCATCTCGGAGGAGTAATAACCTTGTCCGCAGAAGTGTTAACCTCCCTGACCTGGTGGTTGGGAGATACCCATCTTTCTAGAGGTGTTCCATGGGTAATAAGACCATCCAGTGTAATCACCACTGATGCTAGCCCTGAAGGATGGGGCGCCCATATGGGGATAGCCTGGCTCAGGGTCAGTGGAACATAGGGGAGATACAGGACTCATCAAATTTGAAGGAGTTAAATGCGATCAGTCATGCACTGCATAATTTTCTTCCGCAGCTTCGAGGTTCGCATGTAAGAGTCCTGTCAGACAACACCACGGAGTCGCATATGTGAACAGACAAGGCGGAACACAAAAAAAACTAATGTCTTCTGCAGTAAAAATCTTTTAAGTCAAGGAGAATGGTGTCTAAATCGCCAGATATTCAGGAAGATCGTGGAATTATGGGGTCTTCCTCGGATAGACTTTTTTGCCACGAAAGAGAACAAGCAGGTGCAGAGATTCGCCCCCCTGAATACAGCAGATCATCCGAAGATAGTGGATGCCCTTCAAGCTATATGGCAGTTCAATCTGCCTTTCCGCCAATAATGCTGTTACCACTGGTCATCAGGAAAATCAGGGAGGAGAGAGCGAGAATAATCCTCATCGCACCATTCTGGCCCAAGAGACCCTGGTTCTCCTGGCTGCGGGCAATGTCCATAACCGACCCATGGGTCCTCCCATCAGTCTCAGATCTGCTGTCTCAGGGTCCATGCCTTCATCCTCAAGTGGAGGGTCTCCACTTGACGGCATGGAACTTGAGAGGCAGTTATTAACATTAAGGGGATTTTCGGAGGGTCTAGTTAACACGCTCCTACAGAGTAGGAAAGAATCTACAACAAAGATTTATAGTAAAGTATGGAGGAAACTCCTAGCATTCCATACGGGTACCGTCTCTAGGGAGGTTCCAATCACAGCTATTTTGGAATTTCTGCAGAGGGTAGAGAGATGGGTCTGTCTGTTGGTTCGCTAAAGGTCCAGGTATCTGCCTTAGGGCCCTTTATGGTCATAATGTGGCAGGAGATAGATGGGTCTCCCGGTTCATCGCAGCATGTGAACATAGTGACCCGGTTCACATTTCTCGAGTACCCTCCAGGGATCTAAATCTGATTCAGTATGCACTGACAGGTCCCCATTTGAGCCTTTAGATTCTGTTCCCCTAAAATACATATCGCTAAAGACAGCCCTGTTGGTAGGATTGACATCAGCTAGAAGGGTTAGCGACATTCAGGCTATTTCCATAGATCCGCCCTTTCTATTAGTATCGCTGGACAAAATAGTGCTGAAACCAGATCCATCATATCTTCCTAAGGTGGCAGCAAAGTTTCACAGGTCACAAGAGATCTGTCTTCCCTCCTTCTTTAGTGATCCTTCCACTCCAGAGGAAGAAAAGTTTCACACTCTAGATGTGAGGAGAGCCGTCGTGAAGTACATAGATAGATCTAGCTCCTGGAGGCAGAGTAGGGCTCTGTTTGTATCCTTCCAGGGCCACAGGAAGGGTATGGAGTCACGAGGGGCACTTTATCTCGCTGGATCAAGGATGCGATCTACCTGGCATACTCCGCGAAGGGTGAAAATTCCCCCGGGGGTATAAGGGCACATTCAGCACGAGCTGTGGCTTCCTCTTGGGCTGAGAAAGAGACATCCCAATTGAACTTATATGTAAGGCCGCAACGTGATCGGCACCGTCCACCTTTTACAAACACTACAGGCTTGATCTTTCATCTTCTGCTGAACTAGCCTTTGGGAGAGCTGTTTTTAGCACGGTGGTCCCTCCCAGGTGATGGTTCTCTAAAAATGTGGGTGCTCTTATGGCGAAGAGTAAAAAGCTGGATTACTCACCGGTAATGCTCTGTTATTGAGTCCACGACAGCACCCACTCACTACCCACCCTAATTTAGATATAAGTAGAGCACTTAATGGTGGTTATTTATATACACAAGTGTGTGTGTGTGTGTATATATATATATATATATATATATATATATACATATAGTAAAATATAATTACTGGATGTAAGAGATTATGTTCTATCTTTGCCTAATACTTGGGCGGTTCCTCTGGTACTCTGAAATCCAGCTGAGGAGGAGAGGCGGACCGCCCGTTTTATTTCTGTAGGCTTAATGTTCCTGTGGGCAGATCCCTCTCTTATGTGGGCGCTGTCGTGGACTCAATAAAAGAACATTACCGGTGAGTAATCCGGCTTTTTTTTAGCGTGGCTATTATATAATCCCAATTACTTTGGTCAAACGCCTTTTCGGCATCAAGAGCGAGTAATATAGAAGGAAATTTTGGCTTTTCTACATGTGAAATTAAATGCAGTCCTCTTCTTGTGCGGTCAGAGGCTGCCTCCCTGTAATGAATCCAGCTTGGTCTGAACGTGGTAAGAAGGGCATCATTTGGAGTAACCTTTCTGAGATTATTTTAGCGTAAATCTTGATGTCTGAATTTGAGGGCTATAGGCCTGTAGCTTGGGATTCCCTCTGGAGCATTATTCGGTGGCCTGTAAGGATTCCTTTGGTAATTGACCTTCATTGATGGCTGTATTAAACATACACGTTAGGGGATCTAAAAGACGGGGACTACAAATGTCATAATATTTGTTCGGTATACCGTCTGGTCCCGGTGATTTACTTTCCTTTGATGCTTTTATAGCTTTTTGTCAGTTTCGTGTGTTGAAATCGGGATGTTTATAAATGATAATTGATCTGTATTTAGTTGTGGGAGATTAATTCTAGAAAGAAACGTGCTTATTTCTATAGTTTATGGTTGAATTGCATCTATCATTCTTTAAATTATATAAGGCGGAGTAAAACCCTGCAAGTTGTTCAGCCGTGTCTTGCGGATGTGTATCTTTACCTCCATCATTCTTAATAGCAGAGACTCTAGTTTTCATTCGCTGTTTTTTTACCTTGTTGGCCATAAGTCTAGACATTTATGGGACAAATAATAATTAAGCTTAATGGAGTTGATGAGTTTATTGTAGTCATCTAGAAGAATGGATTTTAGTTCTGCTCTAAGGCGGTATATAATAGAATGAGATTTCTCTCTGTTGTTTTGGATCTGATTTTCTCCTGCAATCCTTTGTGAAATTTCTTACATTTTTTTTTTCAAAATACTATCAATTCTAGAACAAGTTTTGTGCTTATCTGAGTAATCGGTGTTCTCCCGTGAAGACGAATTCAGACACCTAAATGCGTCAAACATCGGCTCTTTTATCAACCAGCTTTTAATTGTAAACATTTTGTTCCTTGACGAAGCTGAATTATCCATACTCCGGTCATGTGTTATATTGAAATCTCCAATAATAAGTAAGTGACCTTTTGGTGTTTTATGACTTTTTTCCTTAATTTATTTAATACCGATGTTTGACCTCTGTTGGGCGCAGAGATGTTGACTAACATGTAGGTTGTTGTATCAATATTACATATAAGAATTTGGTGTCTTCCGTTGTTGTCATCAGGTAATTGAAAATTTCCAGAATTTTGTAATTGCGGTGAGCACACCGGCTTTCTTCTTCTCAGACGAGGAGTTAAATATATGAGGGAAATCCCTGTGAGAGAATTCTGGTGGGTCGTTCTGTGCAAATTTGGTTTCCTGATATGCTATTATATCAGAGTTGGATCTTTTCGCTTCCTTCAAGCGAAATTCCTCCTAAAAGGGCTATTAACTCCTTTCGCATTCAATGTCAACATTTTTAACCCCATAATTACACATAGCGAATGTGAGGAAGGAACAGCCACCATCTTGGATATGGCCTGCTCCAGCCGCCATTTTGTCTGAATTCACAGATTCACAGCATCTAACTGCTGTAATTCCCCATGACCTGTGAGCATATTCAATACAATAGGGTTTGGTCCCCACTGTGAATGAAAAGGTCTATTAGTATGCTGAGTAGATTCGGCTCAAGACAGGATTTACTGCTCAATGTGAATAGCCAGGCCTCTTAGTATGCTAAGTAGGCCAGACCAAAACAGTACTTCAAAGCTGGGGGCTTCAATTACATTATACCTGCCAGCTATACACAGAAAACACATCTATTGTATCTCCCAGCCATGACGGCTCCTTTCTAGGATTATGAATTATGAACACATATTTGTAGCTACATTCTCATAAAAAATATCTCTGTGATCCTGCGGACCTCGGGTATCCGACAGTGCAACTCCCGAGTCAGTGGTGGCTCGGGGGTCAGAGATATAGAGATTGGCCCTCCACAGAGACCCAATCGGGCCAGGTTTGATCTCCATGCGACAGGCAAAACATACTGCATCCGCTGGTACCTCTCGTGTCCTGATCCGATCGTCCTGGAGAAAGTTAACCCCTTTGCTAGATATTGGGAATAAATTCTGCAGGGAGCTAAGGGTGGAGATCATCAGCCCACCCTCGGACACCGAGGGGAGGGACCTAGCAGGTTTAAGAACTGTGAGCGATGGGCAGACTGGATCCATTCTCATAGAAGCCAAGACAATGAAGAACTAAGGAACAAGGGACAGATCTGCCAAGGGAGCAGCGGCACACGTTTTGGGAGACTGTCCAGCAACTAAGACTTTCACCCGTGGATCGCAGAGCTCCCTGCCTCCACATGCCCCTACAACCTGATAATATTGACCTCTAGCTAATACCTCTAAGCCTTGTACCATTATTGTTGTATTTTACTCTGACTGCAAATCCACTGTAATTCCGTTGTATAGCTTACTGTATATTTCTGTAATTATCTAGTGCGCCCTTAAGGCAATTAAACCATAAAATTAATCTTTGGCTGATGCTTTTACTCTGATCACAAATCTTAGAATACCCAGTGGGTAACAGGACACCCTCCCCGGCGGCCATTTGCTCTAGGTGCAGTTCCCTTACTGACCTGAGAGACAAAGGGGGCGCCGGAGAGCTGTGCCTGTGTAGTTGCGTCACATTGGTGACGTGGAAGGAAGGGGGTTTCCTTCACAGTGAAATATTGTTGGTGAGACAGAAGTGTTATGATTTGGTAGCTGAGGAGAGCAGGCAAAAACGGCAATACACCAGAGAGGTTGGAATCTACTGGATTGCAGTACCCTGACTAACCACCACAACCAAAGGCAGCCGTGGAGCGTTCCTACTTTGGTCCTAGACGCCTCGTCACAGCCTGAGAGGTTAACTACACCTAAAGATAGAAAGAGGAAAGCTATCTGCCCCGGAGCAGATCCCCAAAGAACATAGGAAGCCCCCAAACATGTAATGGCGGTTAGACAAGAGGAAATACAGACACAGACAGAAAATAGTAAGAGCAAACGTTGGGGCCCAATCTGCCTTGAAAGAAAAAGGATAGGAAGGACACTTACTGCAATCCAAAAAACCCTAAAAAATACCAACTCTACTAATTGCAAAAACACCTGAGATCACACGACCTCTACCACCTAAATTAGTTCTCTGGTGTAACAAAACAAAGCCGCAGCCACGAGAAGACTGGAAAAGGCAAATGAACAAATAACAGTGGCTCAGATAAACTGAGAGGAGCACAAGCCCCGGAGGGGACCTAGCTGACCTCCACAGAAGTGCAGGGAACAATGCAAAAAGCAAGCACAAAAATAAAAACAGAAAATATCTTATCTGAAAGCAGGAGAAGAGGCAAGACCCAGCAAGCTTCCAAGTGAACCAGGAACCACAGTTGAGACAAGAACAATTGATCACCGGCAACCATGATGGGAGGGAACCTCCCTTATATAAGACCAGTCTGTAACTCCTGATTGTCAATCTTCATTGAATGATTCAGTACTGTTTGTAACCACCAGAGGGAGCTTCTGCTCAGAATTCATTTCTAACACATTCACAACAGTACCCCCCCCTTGAGGAGGGGTCACCGAACCCTTATTTGGGCAACCAGGTCGGTCAGAATGAGCTCTGTGATACGCACGGATCAGTCTCCTAGCATGGATGTCCGAAGCAAACACCCAAGAATTGTCCACCTGACCGTAACCTCTCCACTTAACCAAATACTGGAGTTTCCGTCTGGAAAAACGAGAATCCAATATTTTCTCAACCACATACTCCAGATTGCCCTCAACCAAAACTGGGTCAGGAGGCGCAGCCATAGGAACCACTGGCTCGACAAACCTCTTCAATAAGGACTTGTGGAACACGTTATGGATCTTAAATGTCCCTGGAAGAAGTAAACGAAAGGAAACAGGATTAAGAATCTCCATGATCTTATAAGGTCCAATGAACCTAGGCTTAAACTTAGGAGATGCAACTCTCATAGGGATATTTCTTGAGGACAACCAGACCAAGTCCCCCACTTCAAACCGAGGACCATCAGTCCTATGCCGGTTGGCAAACCGCTGGGCCCTCTCCTGAGAGAGGGACAACCTCTCCACTACCTGGTCCCAAATCTGCTGCATACGCTCCACAACAGAGTCAACACCTGGACAGACAGAAGCCTCCGTCTGTCCCGAAGAAAATCGAGGGTGAAACCCAAAATTGCAGAAAAATGGAGCCATCAAAGTGGCAGAGCTAGCCCTATTATTAAGAGCCAGAAGCCACTCTATCACACTGCATGGGTTCAGAAGCTGGTTCACAAGGCAACACTATTCCACGCATACCTCTACGCTCACGCAAACGTCTGTCAATTTGAATCGCTAATGACATAGAATCATTGAGACCAGAGGGAGCAGGGAAACCCACCATAACATCTTTTACATTCTCTGACAGACCCTTCCGAAAAAGGGCTGCCAAAGCATCGTCATTCCATTTGGTCAGGACTGCCCACTTTCGGAATTTCTGACAGTACAACTCAGCATCCTCAAGCCCCTGATTTAATGCCAACAAGGTTTTTTCAGCTTGATCAGTGACATTAGGTTCATCGTACAATAACCCCAGAGCCAGAAAAAATGCATCAACATTACTCAAAACAGGGTTCCCAGGTGTCAGGGAAAAAGCCCAATCCTGAGGATCGCCGCACAGGAGAGAGATGACAATTTGAACCTGCTGTGCTGCGTTCCCTCAGGACTTAGGTTTTAAGGCAAAAAAACAACTTACAGTTATTTTTGAAATTCAGAAATTTAGCTCGATCCCCCAAAAATAAATCTGGCATGGGGATCCTAGGTTCCACAACCGGCAACCCTGCAAGATAGGTATCAATACTCCGAACTTCAGTGGCAAGCTGATCCACACGACCAGACAACTGTGCAAACTCCATTGAGAGAAAAAAAAATTTCCTCCTCAGCACCCAGAGAAAAAGAGGGAAAAAATGCAACAGAGAAAAAAAAACCAATTCTGACAACTTCCCTTTTTCTTTTTCCTTTTACTATTTTTCCCTTCTGTTGAGTACCATATAATTTTCAGTTTGGCTGGTGATACTGTTATGATTTGGTAGCTGAGGAGAGCAGGCAAAAACGGCAATACACCAGAGAGGTTGGAATCTACTGGATTGCAGTACCCTGACCACCACAACTAAAGGCAGCCGTGGAGCGTTCCTACGTTGCTCCTAGACGCCTCGTCACAGCCTGAGAGGTTAACTACACCTAAAGATAGAAAGAGGAAAGCTATCTGCCCCGGAGCAGATCCCCAAAGAACATAGGAAGCCCCCAAACATGTAATGGCGGTTAGACAAGAGGAAATACAGACACATACAGAAAATAGTAAGAGCAAACGTTGGGGCCCAATCTGCCTAGAAAGATAAAGAATAGGAAGGACACTTACTGCAATCCAAAAAACCCTAAAAAATATCAACTCTACTAATTGCAAAAACACCTGAGATCACACGTGTTATGTTACGGTAGCTGAGGAGTGCAGGCAAAAAAGGAAATACACCAGAGCAGTTGGAATCTATGAGATTGCAGTACCCTGACTAACCACCGCAACTAGAGGCAGCCGTGGAGCGTTCCTACGTTGGTCCTAGACGCCTCGTCACAGCCTGAGAAACTAACTACACCTAAAGATAGAAATAGGAAAGCTATCTGCCCCGTAGCAGAACCCCAAAGATAATAGAAAGCCCCCAAACATGTAATGGCGGTTAGACAAGAGGAAATACTGACACAGAAAGAAAATAGTATGAGCAAACGCTGGGGCCCAAACTATCTAAATAGAAAAGGATAGGAAGGGTACTTACTGCAATCCCAGAAAACCCTGAAAAACACCAACTCTACTAATTTCAAAATCACCTGAGATCACACGACCTCTACCACCTAAATTAGTTCTCTGGTGTAACAAAAACAGCAGCCACTGAAAAAACTGGAAAAAGCAAAAGTACAAAACACAGTGGCTGGACTAAACTGAGAGGGCAAAAGCCCCCGGAGGGGACCCAGAAGGCCCCCACAGAAGTGCAGGACAAAATGCAAAAATATAGCAAAAACACAAAAGAAGAAATTGTCTTATCTGATAGCAGGAGATGCAGACACGACACAGCAGGCTACAAGGGAAACTGGAAAGAAGGATTCAGACCGGAACAATTGATCACCGGCAACCCTGATGGGAAAATGATTCCCTTAAATAAGACCAATCAGTAACACCTGATTCCCAGTCCTCACAATCCTCACTAGTACCGCTTGTAACCACCAGAGGGAGCCTCTGCTCAGAACTCATCTCAAACCCATTCACAACAGTACCCCCCCCCCTTGAGGAGGGGTCACCGAACCCTCATTTGAGCAACCAGGTCGGTCAGGATGAGTTCTATGATACGCACGGATAAGTCTCCCAGCATAGACGTCCGAAGCAAACACCCAAGAATTATCTTCCTGACCATAACCTCTCCATTTAACCAAATACTGGAGTCTTCGTCTAGAAAAACGAGAATCCAATATTTTCTCAACCACATACTCCAGATTGCCCTCAACCAAAACAGGGTCAGGAGGCACAGCAGCAGGAACCACTGGCTCAACAAACCTCTTCAACAAGGACTTGTGGAACACGTTATGGATCTTAAATGTCCCTGGAAGAAGCAAACGAAAAGAAACAGGATTAATAATCTCCATGATCTTATAAGGTCCAATGAACCTAGGCTTAAATTTAGGGGATGCTACTCTCATAGGAATATTCTTTGAGGACAACCAGACCAAGTCCCCCACTTTAAAAACCCAGGACCATCAGTCCTATGCCGGTTAGCAAACCGCTGGGCCTTCTCCTGAGAGAGGGACAACCTCTCCACTACCTGGTCCCAAATCTGCTGCATACGCTCAACAACAGAGTCAACACCTGGACAGACAGAAGCCTCCGTCTGTCCTGAAGAAAATCGAGGGTGAAACCCAGAATTACAGAAAAACGGAGACATCAAAGTGGCAGAGCTAGCCCTATTATTAAGAGCAAACTCAGCCAAAGGCAAAAAAGAGACCCAGTCATCCTGATCAGCAGACACAAAGCATCTTAGATAAGTCTCCAATGTCTGGTTTGTTCTCTCAGTTTGACCATTGGCCTGAGGATGAAATGCCGAGGAGAAAGACAATTGAACACCCAGTTTAGAACAAAAAGTCCTCCAAAATCTGGAAACAAACTGGACTCCTCTGTCAGACACAATGTTCTCAGGAATGCCGTGTAAACGAACCACGAGCTGAAGGAACAAAGGCACCAATTCAGAGGAGGAAGGCAACTTAGGTAATGGCACAAGATGTATCATTTTGGAAAACCTATCACAAATTACCCAGATGGTGGTCATTCTCTGAGAAACAGTAAGATCGGAAATGAAATCCATAGAGATATGGGTCCATGGTCTCTTGGGCACAGGCAATGGCATTAACAAACCACTAGAGCGAGAGCAAGGCTTGGAGCGAGAGCAAGTCCCGCAGGACTGCACAAATTCCCTGACATCGCGAGACAAGGTAGGCCACCAAAAGGACCGACTAACCAAGTCTCTGGTACCAAAAATTCCGGGATGCCCAGCCAATGCGGAACAATGAATCTCAGACATCACACTCTTTTTCCATTGGTCCGGGACAAACAATTTTCCAACAGGGCAGCGCTCGGGCCTATCCTCCTGACACCCCTCCAGAGCAAGTCTCAAATTGGGCGAGATGGCGGAAAGAACTACACCCTCCTTCAAAATAACAGAGGGATCAGATAGCTCAGGAGAGTCCGCAAGGAAACTCCTCGAGAGGGCATCCGCCTTAACATTCTTAGTGCCAGGAAGAAAGGAAACCACAAAATTAAAACGTGTGAAAAGCAAGGCCCACCTGGCCTGTCTAGGATTGAGTCGCTTGGCAGATTCCAGATAGACCAGATTCTTATGGTCCGTAAGGACCACCACCTGATGTTTGGCTCCCTCCAGCCAATGTCTCCACTCTTCAAAAGCTCACTTCATGGCCAATAACTCCCGATTACCCACGTCATAATTACGTTCAGTAGGAGAAAATTTTCGAGAGAAAAAGGCACAAGGGTTACTTTTAGAGGTCTCTGGATCTTTTTGGGACAAAATGGCACCTGCCCCAATTTCAGAGGCATCAACCTCCACCTGAAATGGCAGAGAAACATCAGGCTGCCGTAGAACAGGAGCAGAAGTGAATCTCTGCTTAAGTTCCGAAACGCAGAGACTGCCTCAGGAGGCCAATTCACCACATCAGAACCCTTTCTGGTCAAATCAGTTAATGGTTTAACAATAACAGAGAAATTACCAATAAATTTACGATAAAAATTGGCAAAACCCAAAAATCTCTGAAGAGCCTTTAATGAAGTAGGTTGGACCCAATCACAGATGGCCTGAACCTTGACCGGGTCCATTTCAATAACAGATGGGGACAAAATGAATCCCAGAAATGAGATCTTCTGTACGCCAAAAAGACACTTTGATCCCTTCACATACAGAGCATTCTCTCTCAAAATCTGGAATACAGTTCGAACATGTTTCACATGAGAGTCCCAGTCATTAGAAAAAATCAAGATATCATCCAAATAAACAATCAGAAACTTATCCACAAAATCCCTGAAAATGTCATTCATGAAGGACTGGAAGACGGAAGGAGCATTAGTGAGCCCAAAGGGCATCACAAGGTACTCAAAATGCCCTTCAGGGGTGTTAAATGCCGTCTTCCATTCATCCCCGTGCTTAATGCGAATAAGGTTATACGCCCCCCTGAGGTCAAGCTTGGTAAACCAAGTAGCGTTTTTCACCCTGGAAAACAGGTCAGAAATCAAGGGTAACGGGTATTGATATTTCACAGTAATATTGTTCAAGAGACGATAATCAATACACGGCCTTAATGAACCATCTTTTTTGGCCACAAAGAAAAAACCGGCACCTAAGGGTGAAGAGGATGGTCTGATATGACCCTTCTCCAATGATTCCTTGATATAAGACCGCATAGCGTCATGTTCAGGTACAGACAAGTTAAAAAGGCGACCCTTAGGGAATTTACTACCTGGCACTAATTCAATAGCGCAGTCATAGCTCCTATGGGGAGGCAAGGATGCAGATTTACTTTCGCTAAACACATCAGAAAAATCAAACAAAAAGTCAGGAACATCCTGAGCCTGGGGGAGGCAGAAAAAACAGGAGTGTTGGCACTAACACATTGGCAGCCCCAACTGGTTACAGACACAGATTTCCAATCCAAAACAGGATTATGAGACTGTAACCAAGGGAAACCCAGCACTATAATGTCATGCAGATTATATAGAACCAAAAATTTGCAGCACTCCTGGTGATCAGGTTCAACCCTCATTATCACCTGAGTAGAAAACTGGGGTTTATTCTCAGCCAAAGGGGTAGAATCGATCCCCAGTAGGGGAATAGACTTCTGTAGGGGTATCAAGGGAAACCCACAACGTTTAGCAAAATCATAATCCATCAGGTTAATAGCTGCTCCAGAATCAACGAAAGCCTGAGCAGAAAATGAGGACAGAGAGCATATCAGAGTGACAGTTAATAAAAACTTAGTCTGAACACTACCCAAGACAACTGAGCGTGCAAAATGTCTTCCCCGCTTAGGGCAGACTGAAATAGCATGAGAGGCATCACCACAGTAGAAACATAACCCATTGCGCTTTCGAAACTCATGACGCTGTGCCCCAGACACCACTCCATCACACTGCATGGGCTCAGCAGCTGGCTCACAAGGCAACACCACTCCACGCATACTTCTCCGCTCACGCAAACGTCTGTCAATTTGAATCGCCAATGACATAGAATCATTGAGACCAGAGGGGACAGGGAATCCCACCATAACATCCTTTACATTATCCGACAGACCCTTCCGGAAAAGGGCCGCCAAAGCGTCGTCATTCCATTTGGTCAGGACTGCCCACCTACGGAATCTCTGACAGTATAACTCAGCGTCATCAAGCCCCTGATTTAATGCCAACAAGGCTTTTTCAGCTTGATCAGTGACATTAGGCTCATCGTACAATAACCCCAAAGCCTGAAAAAATGCATCAACATCACTCAAAACAGGATCCCCAGGTATCAGGGAAAAAGCCCAATCCTGAGGATCGCCGCGCAGGAGAGAGATGATAATTTGAACCTGCTGCGCTGCGTTTCCTGAGTACTTAGATTTTAAGGCAAGAAACAATTTACAATTATTTTTGAAATTCTGAAACTTAGCTCGATCCCCTAAAAACAAATCTGGCATGGGGATCCTAGGTTCCACAACAGGCAACCTAGCAAGATATGCAGCAATACTCTGAACCTCAGTGGCAAGCTGATCCACACGGCCAGACAACTGTGCAAACTCCATTGGGAGAAAAGATCCTCCCCAGCACCCAGAGATACAGAGGGAAAAAAAAAAAAAAAATGCAACAAACAGAAAAATATCTCTGACAACTTTTCTTCCTTCAAAATATTTTTTCCCTTCTGTGAGTACCATACAATTTTTATGGCCGGTGATACTGTTATGTTAGGGTAGCTGAGGAGTGCAGGCAAAAAAGGAAATACACCAGAGCAGTTGAAATCTATGAGATTGCAGTACCCTGACTAACCACCGCAACTAGAGGCAGCCGTGGAGCGTTCCTACGTTGGTCCTAGACGCCTCGTCACAGCCTGAGAAACTAACTACACCTAAAGATAGAAATAGGAAAGCTATCTGCCCCGTAGCAGAACCCCAAAGATAATAGAAAGCCCCCAAACATGTAATGGCGGTTAGACAAGAGGAAATACTGACACAGAAAGAAAATAGTATGAGCAAACGCTGGGGCCCAAACTATCTAAATAGAAAAGGATAGGAAGGGTACTTACTGCAATCCCAGAAAACCCTGAAAAACACCAACTCTACTAATTTCAAAATCACCTGAGATCACACGACCTCTACCACCTAAATTAGTTCTCTGGTGTAACAAAAACAGCAGCCACTGAAAAAACTGGAAAAAGCAAAAGTACAAAACACAGTGGCTGGACTAAACTGAGAGGGCAAAAGCCCCCGGAGGGGACCCAGAAGGCCCCCACAGAAGTGCAGGACAAAATGCAAAAATATAGCAAAAACACAAAAGAAGAAATTGTCTTATCTGATAGCAGGAGATGCAGACACGACACAGCAGGCTACAAGGGAAACTGGAAAGAAGGATTCAGACCGGGAACAATTGATCACCGGCAACCCTGATGGGAAAATTATTCCCTTAAATAAGACCAATCAGTAACACCTGATTCCCAGTCCTCACAATCCTCACTAGTACCGCTTGTAACCACCAGAGGGAGCCTCTGCTCAGAACTCATCTCAAACCCATTCACAACACACACGACCTCTACCACCTAAATTAGTTCTCTGGTGTAACAAAACTAAGCCGCAGCCACTGAGAAAACTGGAAAAGGCAAATGAACAAATAACAGTGGCTCAGATAAACTGAGAGGAGCACAAGCCCCCGGAGGGGACCTGGCTGACCTCCACAGGAGTGCAGGGAACAATGCAAAAAGCAAGTACAAAAATAAAAACAGAAAATATCTTATCTGAGAGCAGGAGAAGAGGCAAGACCCAGCAAGCTTCCAAGTGAACCAGGAACCACAGTTGAGACAAGAACAATTGATTACCGGCAACCATGATGGGAGGGAACCTCCCTTATATAAGACCAGTCTGTAACTCCTGATTGCCAATCTTCATTGAATGGTTCAGTACTGTTTGTAACCACCAGAGGGAACTTCTGCTCAGAATTCATTTCTAACACATTCACAACACAGAAATATATAAGTACATTGGTTATTAATATTTAGGCAATAAAACCTGTGAAGAACAATGTTAAATAGCACAACATTTTTTGAGTTGTTTGAATTGTTAACGCCACAGTTCAGAAACATGGAAATGCCAAAAAGAAAAAACAAAATACTGGGTTTCCTCAGACGATCTGATGAAGAGGTCGAGAGCAGCATGACTCGGGCTGTCAAGTACCTGTTCCAGATGTCGGTGGGTGAAGAAAAGTTTGTCCGACTCTGCCCACGAGTCCTGGAATTAAGAAACAAAGAATTATGATATTAAATAAGATACAATCAGAAGACTTTTGTAGAACTCCTTCTCAAGATGTCAATTAAATGAGACTTAACAGAGCAGACTAAGGCAGCAGGTACATGACTCACTCTAATATTAAGACCGTCCCGGTGAGTATTCCAGCAGCTGTCCTCTGTTTGTAAGCAGCGCATGACGTCGCTGCCATGAGCTGCTTACAAGCATAAAGCAGTTCCTGGCACCGGAGCAGTTCACTGTGAGTGAGCGCCGTGTAGGTAAGTGTAATGGTTTTTTTTTTTTTTGTTTTCTGATGGAGTTATGCATACAAGGATAGGGGTGGGGGCCATCCAATTATAAGGATGGGGTCATGCATACCAGGACCTGGATGGGGCCATGCATACTAGGACGAGATGGGGGCCCTTCATATCATAAGGATGGGGCCCTGCATGTTAGGACAAGATGGGTGCCCTGCATACCAGGATAGAGATGGGGCCCTGCATACCAGGATAGGGATGGTGCCATGCATAACAGGATAGGGATGAGGAGCCATGCATACCAGGATAGGGATGAGGAGCCATACGTACCAGGATAGGGATGAGGGGGCCATGTGTATCAGGATGGGGATGAGGCCATGCATACCAGGATAGGGATGAGGAGCCATGCATACCAGGATAGAGATGAGGAGCCATGTGTATGAGGATGGGGATGAGGCCATGCATACCAGGATAGGGATGAGGAGCCATGCATACCAGGATAGGGATGGGGCCATACATACCAGGATAGGGATGAGGGGGCCATGTGTATCAGGATAGGGATGAGGAGCCATGCATACCAGGATAGGAAAGAGGAGCCATGCATACCAGGTTAGGAAAGAGGAGCCATGCATACCAGGATAGGAAAGAGGAGCCATGCATACCAGGATAGGGATGAAGGGGCCATGTGTATCAGGATGGGGATGAGGGCACCATATATACCAGGATAGGGGATATTATGTATCGAAGTGACCACATTTTTTGCTTCATTTTTTTTCCTAGTTTTCTCCTCTAAAACCTAGGTGCGTCTTATGGTCCAGTGCATCTTATAGTCTGAAAAATACGGTATATTGATTTGTATTTTACAAGCTATATCTCATAGCTCCTTTTGAGTAACCATATATGTCTTAATATTAGTGAGTCATGTACTTAGTCTGTTCTGTTATGTCTCATTTAATTGAAATCTATATTTTAATGTTGTCTTGGTAATCTTTTTGTTATATATTTAATAAAATTGGTATTTGTGATATTTTTTGATCATTGCTCCTTCTTTTCCTCGCATTTTGGTAGTTTGATATTTATGACATGAAGAGATCGATATATGTTTTATGAGGAATTCTATTGGCTCTAAGATATCTAATAGTCTGTTAAATTTCATTTCTTTCAATCACTTCCATTGGGATCTCTTTTGGGAGAAAAGTCGGTTTTTGCAACCTGTGAGCCCTATCTACGGTCAGACCGATGTTAGAGGAAGTTGGTAGAGCCTAATGAATTAGATCTTGGATATATGGAGCAAGATCTGCAGGGGAAACATTTTCTGGAGCACCTTGAGGTTACATCTTCTGTTACGATCCTACGATCCTCCAAGTCTGTGGTCTTTGCCTTTAGCGCTTTAACCTCGGGTTTTAACAGGCAATGATCCGTCTCCAGTGTATTCTGTTTGCTGACTATAGACTGAACTTTTTTGTCTGTAATTTCTTTATTCATTATTTCTAATTGGGCACATATAGCCGCAAATGTGTTGTCGATATTCAGATTTACTTGCAGGATAGATTGTGTCAGAAGATCCGACAAATACCGTATATACTCATGTATAAGCCGACCCGTGGATAAGCCGACCCCCCCCTAATTTTGCCACAAAAAACTGGGAAAACGTATTGACTCGTGTATAATACTAGGGTGAAAAATGATTATGCCCCCATATGATGCTCCACAGATTATGCCCAATATGCTCCACAGATTATGCCTCCATATGCTCCAGATTATGCCCAATATGCTTCAGAGATTATGTCCCCATATGCTCCAGATTATGCCCCCATATATTCCACAGATTATGCCCCCGTATGATCCACAGATTATGCCCCCATATGCTCCAGATTATGCCCCCATATGCTCCAGGTTATGCCCCCATATGTTCCACAGATTATGCCCCATATGTTCCACAGATTATGCCCCCATATGTTCCACAGTTTATTCCCCCATATGCTCCAGATTATGCCCCCATATGCTCCAGATTATGCCCCCATATGCTCCAGATTATGCCCCCATATGTTCCACAGTTTATGCCCCCATATGCTCCAGATTATGCCCCATATGCTCCAGATTATGCCCCCATATGCTCCAGATTATGCCCCCATATGCTCCAGATTATGCCCCCATATGCTCCAGATTATGCTCCCATATGCTCCACAGTTTATGCCCCCATATGCTCCAGATTATGCCTCCATATGCTCCAGATTATGCTCCCATATGTTCCACAGCTTATGCCCCATATGCTCCAAATTATGCCTCCATATGCTCCAGATTATGCCCCATATGTTCCACAGCTTATGCCCCCATATGCTCCATATTATGCCCCCATATGCTCCAGATTATGCCTCCATATGCTCCAGATTATGCTCCCATATGTTCCACAGCTTATGCCCATATGCTCCAGATTATGCCTCCATATGCTCCAGATTATGCCCCATATGTTCCACAGTTTATGCCCCCATATTCTCCAGATTATGCCCCCATATGCTGCACAATTATGCCCCATAGTATAGGCCTCATATGCTGCTGCTGCAAAAAAAATGACATACTCCCCTCTCGTCGCTGGGGGCCAGGTGCCGCTGTCCTGAGCAGGCGGGGACACCGGCGCGCTATGGGGGACAGGTGCCGGAGTCACCGCTCGCTCAGGACCCAGGCATCTGAGATATTTACCTGTCCTCTGCACCGCTGCGCTGCTCCCTCGGTCTGACTCCTCTGGCTGTGAATGATCTGGCAGGGGGCGGGGCGCACACTAACGACTTCATCGCGCCCTCTGCCTGATCATTCACAGCCAGAGGAGTCGGACGATGGAGCAGCGCACAGCGTTGGCACGGGGACAGGTAAATATAGCTATACTCACCCCTCCGCCGCGCATCCCTGCAGCCTCTCCTCTTCTCCCGGCGCTCTCCGCAGCGCTTCAGTCCTGCAGCGGTCACGTGGTACCGCTCATTAAAGTCATGAATATGTGCATATTCATGACTTTAATGAGCGATGCCATGTGACCGCTGCAGGAAGGAGCCGGAGATCGTGGGAGAAGCAGGGGGGCTGCAGAGACCGCGCCGGCAGAGGGGTGAGTATGATCCGACACCCCCGCTCCCCCTCCCCCGCCGACCCCCGTATATGACCCGCGTATAAGCCGAGAGGGGGACTTTCAGCCCTAAAAAATGGGCTGAAAATCTCGGCTTATACACGAGTATATACAGTATTTTACAGATGCCGCAAGACTATCTGTATTTCCCTCCTTGGCGGGAGGTTGACGGATATCATTATGTTTACAGCCGTAACTACAGGAGGCGAGGGATATGCAAGAGAAGAATTTGCATCGTCCAGTCTTGGTTTTTGTAGGTAAGGGGTTATGTTGGGGGAAATATCCCCCGAGACCTCATCTGTGTCTGATGCATGCAGGACAATGATAGTATTCGTGTTGAGCTTCATTGTAGCTTGCATTGTCTATAGGACAAGGAGTATGTGCCTTTGGTTTACCAATATTAAGGGGTTCTTCAGACCCCAGTATGCCTCCCTGTGTGGCAATTTCCCAGCTTTATTATTGTCACCATCCCCTACAACGACCCCTGATTTATCAGGTTTGATGGTGGTTTGTATTCTGGAGTCGTGACTGATAAGTAGAGAGGCTGCAGAAGCTTGTCAGATATAAATTGAGGATAATTCTCCAGGTTTAGGGACACTTCAGGAGATTTTCAGAAATTCTGCTCCTCTCCTGAGTATGCTCCGGCTTTAGTGTGTCATCGAGGGCTGGAGCCGCAGTTGTCACTCAGACTGAATGTCTGAATGTCTTTTTCTCCCCATGCCCCATTGAGGAGTCCCGCATATGTGTGGTGTGAGGATTATATGCTCCGCTGCTGGCACGGTCCTCCGTGCCCCTGGCAGAGCTGTCTCGCTGATTTGCAGGGATTTCCTCTCGAGCACCGCCTGTGTGAGCTAGCAGGGAGAGCTCTGGGTGAATTACCTGAATGCAGGGACTCCCTCGGAGCTTGACGGAAGTCCTCCTTTTGACTGACAACGGAGCTTCCTGCTTTTTTATCAGCACAGCGTTCTGTGTCATTGTAGAGCTTTGCTGAGCTGTGCAGTGATAAAGGGGATTCACTCACCGCCGTGGATCTGTGTCAGCGTGCGACGCTTGTTCTTTCCTTGCAGGCAGGGCTTCTTTTCTTCGGATCACGAGTTGTGGTCCTTTTGGGTCTCGCTGAGGGGTCCTAGAGGAAGAATGGAGGCCTGGATCGCTCTTAAGTGCTGCTGGCTTGAGAGTAGATACGAAAGATGCATGACTGGAGAACTTCAGTGACATCGCTAGGAGACATCCCGGCCTACCTGCTTTCCTCTTGTTTTGAGGCATTGTAGCTCCTAGGGAGGCCCAAGAAGGCTCAAAATGCTCCAAAAAGGATCCATAGGTCAAGTAATTTAAGTCCAGGTCTTCTGAGT
The DNA here is from genome assembly GCA_033576555.1 of Oophaga sylvatica. Lineage (NCBI taxonomy): Eukaryota > Metazoa > Chordata > Amphibia > Anura > Dendrobatidae > Oophaga > Oophaga sylvatica. The sequence continues at coordinate 60,054 of JARQOD010000524.1, forward strand.
TTCCTTCAAAAAGACATACCAGGCTCAGGGTCTGCAGAGAATCAACAGAGTGCAGCCATCTTTTTGCACTTCCAACATTGTTATTTTCCATACATGGACGTTTGAAGTCTTTTTTGCATGACGAATTTTGCATATTACTGTATAATGTGCTGAAAAACAGGAACAATTTCTATTCCAGCTGAGGATAAACAGTTAATAATAATAAAAAAAAAAATTCCACATTTATTTTTTGAGTTTTGTTTTTCAGCATTTATTGGGCGGTAAGAACGACCTCGTTGTGATTTTTCCAGGTCAATTATGGTGACACCAATCTTGTGGGTTTTTTTTTTAGAATGGAGACCCATCACTTTATCTTCCGTTATCTGCGCTGTGTGACGGCTTTCCTTCAATGGCACGCTGACCTTTTATGTTATCATTTTGGGGCCCCCTGTGAACTTTTTGATGTTGTGTTTTTATTGCATTTTTATGGAGGTGTTTGTGATGTCATGTTAAACCTTTTGTTGAGACCCTGCGATTTGGTGACTGGTAGGAGAATGGGACACCCAACCACATGAAGGAAACCTGTCATATAAAATAACTTTATTAACCTTCAGTCATGGGGGTAACTTGCAGGTTAATAATGTTTTGTACTTGCCCGGCTCCTGCACTGAGAGCCCCTCTGCCAGGAGGAAATTAACTTTATTCCCCCGGCAGCGTTTGGCTTTCAGCCATAGAGGTGCGGTCGGTGCGGCTTCAGTGACCCCTCAGTATATAGTGAGAAGCAACTGAATCTGTGCCCCAGCACTGACTGATAGCCGGCTCTAATGCTGAGCCCTAATGCTGAGCCGGTTGTCTGTCAGTGCCAACGGCGCCGTAACAGCTGCCGCTCTATACACTGAGCTGTGCCGGCCGAAACTCTATGACTGGAAGCTGAACACTACCAGGTGGAATAAGGTTCATTTTCTCCTGGCAGCGGGACTATCATTTATGACACCGGGCGACAGTTTAAAATGCTATTAACTTGCTGATTAACGTTATTAGTGTTATTTTACATGACAGGTTCCCTTTAAATGGCAGGCTGTCAGCAGTAGTGAAGTGGTTAAATTGCAGCAATCAAAGCTCGCTCAACAGATGTGTACCTGGCATCCTCCATGTATGAACACCAGATATTAGGAAGGGTTTAACGAGCCTTATCACATGACGTCAGAATGCACGGTACGGCGGTCCTAGCCTCAAGGGCTCAATGACAGCAAAATGTCAGGGGGTCAGCTCTTCCTCTTCATGGGGTCTGATCAGAACAATGTAAGTGGGATGGTGACGCAGGTGTTTGTCCTACAGGGACATCGTACCGAACAATGATGGTAATAATCAGTGTAAGTCTCCCGTAAAGGGTTGCTCGTTCAGATAAATATGTATTATGGGGCTTTTCTGTGGAATCTGACCAGACAATCTCTCCTTGGCTCCCCGTGTACATCAGTAAGCGCCCGTGACCCCGGTGCCAAATCTCTAGTTGTCCTTTCTACACATTGATAGGCACCGCTGCTTACCGGGGTCTCCCCACAACACCGTACTCCCTGGCGCTGTGACTTTTTCCGTTAACCGTACATGTGCACTTTCCTCCTTAAGAGTCAAACTCAGAACTTTCCGCGCACTTGCTGCCTATTTTAGTGTTTATATCGAGGCGAATGTTGAGATTTATCTCTATTTAAAAAAGAATAAAAATGCAGTAACTCTTGTTTTAAAAGGAGGACGGCAGGTTCTCTCCTCTTAGAGTGATCCCAGAGGATCCTGTCCAGGAGGGAGGCCGTGTCCTCATGGTGACGTCATGAGCTATTAAAAAACAAACAATCACTGGTACATGGTAACTGTCCTTCCACCAATCTCCATAACGGTGAATTAGGAGAGAAGAAACCACTGTTTAGAAATGTGGAGCTTTCTCCAGCTCTGTGGTTCCATCCCTGGTGGAGGGAAACTTGGAGAAGTTGTGTTTCTTAGTGCGGCTCCTCCATCTGACTGATGAGGGTTTTCTCTGTCCCTCTCCTCAGGGTCCTCATCCTCCGAGCGCTTAGCAGAGAGCATTAGACTTTGGTCTCGCTGATTATCACTTCATACTTAAGGCCCACAATGTGCTGGGACCTTGGTACCGGTGGTGAGGACCACAACAATGTAATTTAGTCCCTGATACATAAACCTGGAATTACCGGTTCTGAGAGACATGTCTCAAGTCATACTGAAGACAGATACACGGCAGGTCATGTATTCAGTCTGTGTGTCTCCACAGATGGATCTAGGAGGAGAAATCCACCAGAGAGATGTCCCCGTCCTCTGTATTCCCAGGACTGTCCGGAGGAGAATCAGAACATCCCGGAGGATCATCAGGTAGATAACACTGAAGCCCCCACAACATCTGACCATGAATTGATGGGATCTGAGCTCATCTTACATTTTTCATTTTAGGGTGAAGATCTGATTGATATTAAGGTTGAGGTTATACATGGAGCACAAGAGGCGATCGCAATATGGGCCGATCAGCAGGGTGAGGAGGGGAGACTGTCATGTCCATTCTGTGGTCACCTACTATTACTCCCATCATCATATCTTCACATGACACAATCTACAGTGGCATGTAATTGTTTGTGCACCCCTGGTCAAAATTACTGTTATTGTGAACAGTTAAGCAAGTTGAAAATGAAATGATCTCTAAAAGGCCTAAAGTTAAAGATGACACAATTCCTTCATATTTTAGGTAAAAAAAAATGTTTGATTTTTTTTTTTAAATTTAATAAATTACAGAAAGGAAAATAGGACAATTCAAAAGTTTGGGCACCCTTGGAAATTTGAGTGCTTGAAAGGATGGCAAATCTTGACAAATGAGATTCTTAAAGCACAATCGTTAACAATTCCGAAAAGAGGGAAGATTGGGAAGCATTTAAGGAAACCAGGATGGATGAACACAGAACTTAAACACATGTTAAAAAGGAAGAAAGAAATGTTTATCAAATGGAAAGAGGGAGGCATATCTAAAGAAGAATATAATGCTGTCTGCAGAACCTGCAGGGCACAAATCAGATTATCTAAAGCTGACAATGAACTAAGTCTTGCAAGAGCCGTCAAAAGCAACAAAAAAGGATTTTGGGGATATGTAAAAAGTAAAAGTCAAAGATGCTATAGGATTTTTACAGGATGAAAATGATGAAATGGTAAGACAGGATGTTGAGAAGGCCGAACTTTTAAATTCTTATTTTGCACCTGTTTTCTCTCAGAAAGGAAATGTAACATCAACTGATCTTCACTGTCCTATTAAGAGAATAGAAGAATCCAGGTTATTTATAAACAGAAAAATAGTGAGGAAACACTTAGCTAACCTAAATGAATTTCAAGTCTCCAGGACCAGATGAATTACACCCCAGAGTACTGAAGGAGATAGCAGAAGACATTCTTGAACCACTCTCCATAATCTTTGAAAATTCTTGGAGAACAGGAGAAGTCCCAGAAGACTGGAGAAAAGCAAATGTTGTTCCTATCTTCAAAAAGGGGAAGAAGGTGGACCCAGGGAACTATAAGCCAGTGAGTCTGACTTCTATACCAGGAAAGATCTTTGAACAAATTATTAAACATGTATGTAAGTACCTGGATAAGAATGAAGTGATTAAACAGAGTCAGCAGGGGTTTGTAACTAATAAATCTTGTCAGACTTACTTAATTTCCTTCTATGACAGAATCACTGACTGGGTGGATCAGGGAAATGCTGTAGATATATTATATCTTGACTTCAGCAAAGCACTTGACAAAGTATCTCACACAATCCTTATTGAAAAAATGACTAAGTATGTGTTAGGGGTCGAGTTCCCGCTTCTGCACAAGGGGAATCTCGAGCCGTCCCTGCTGCGGTCTCCCATCCGTCTCCGGCCGCAGTGGACTCTGCTCAGCTTAGACATCGGTCCCAGCGTCTCGCCCAGTGTAGCATTGTGAAGAGGATTACTGCTGCACCTCCAGGCTCTGCTATTGTAGCCAGTACTGGTTAGCGGCGAGCAGACGTCTTTAGGACAAAGTCCCTGCTATCCCCTTCTCAGCATGCCCAGAGTAAGATCTCTCATTGGAGATCAGGGGTCACATGCTCAGGTACTGCAGTAGCTCCTATTGGTCCGCCAGGAAGGTCCTGAAACCACTTGTGTTCTGGAGCAGTTTCCTATTGGTCCTTATCTGGCAGGCCCTGTAGTTGCTACTATAAAAGGGTGGCATGGTCGTGCCACCATGCGCTAGTATCAACCGTTATATGCTTTGCGCCAGTGTGGTCATGCGTGTGTGTGGTTAGGGCGGCTGAAATACGCCATTACAATACCGACCTAATCGGTGAGGAGCTTGATATGCTAGCTGGTCAGGGTCGGTGTCTTAGATGCCTTAAATTACCGGCATAACCGGTGAGGAGTTTGATTGCCGTATTCAGGGCCTGGCGTTCAGACGCCATAGATTGCGGGTGACTCCCGCAAGGACATTAGCGCATGATCACTTTCCATGTTCGCTTAGCAGTTAACTGTGTACCTGAGTGCCTAACAGGACACAGAAGTTTGTCTCAGCGGCTCTGTGACGTAACAGGGTTCGCTTTCAACGCTAGACAGCGTCCTAGCGTGTTTACTTTGCGACTCAGTGGTGTTGAGTTCGCACACATTGCCATATAGCGCTGCGGCACTCCTAGCGGCTCTGTGGAATAACAGAGTTCGCACATATTGCCACAGCGCGTTACGGCGTTTATTTTGGCGACTGCGGGATAACAGAGTTTGCTTCTTGCGCCATCTTACTAGCAGCAGGCTCCGCCTGCACGGTGGACCCCGGGCTGCGAACTCACCTCTCTACACCTTATATTTGGTGCGTTCCGCAGACCCTAACAGTATGGAATGAACAAGGCAACTGTTAGGTGGATTGATAACTGGCTTAGTGATCGGTCCCAAAGAGTAGTTGTAAATGGCTGCACATCCAGTTGGAAGAATGTCTCAAGTGGGGTACCACAAGACTCAGTCCTGGGCCCTGTATTGTTCAACATCTTTATCAATGATTTAGATGAAGGAATTGAGGGTAAGCTGATTAAATTTGCTGATGACACAAAGCTAGAAGGGGTAGCTAATACTAGAGAAGAGAGAGAGAGAGGATTCAAAAAGATATAAATAAACTGGAGCAGTGGGCAGCAACTAACAGAATGGATTTTAACAGGGAAAAATGCAAAGTACAGTTAGGTCCATAAATATTTGGACAGAGACAACATTTATCTAATTTTGGTTCTAGACATTACCACAATGAATTTGAAACAAAACAAATCAGATGCAGTTGAAGTTCAGACTTTCAGCTTTCATTTGAGGGTATCCACATTAAAATTGGATGAAGGGTTTAGGATTTCAGCTCCTTAACATGTGCCACCCTGTTTTTAAAGGGACCAAAAGTAATTGGACAAATGACTCCAAGGCTATTTCATGGACAGGTGTGGGCAATCCCTTTGTTATGTCATTCTCAATTAAGCAGATATAAGGGCCGGAGTTGATTTGAGGTGTGGTGTTTGCATTTGGAAGGTTTTGCTGTGAAGGAAACATGTGGTCACAGGAGCTCTCCATGCAGGTGAAACAAGCCATCCTTAAGCTGCAAGAACAGAAAAAAACCCATCCAAGAAATTGCTACAACATTAGAAGTGGCAAAATCTACAATTTGGTACATCCTGAGAAAGAAAGAAAGCACTGGTGAACTCATCAATCCAAAAGACCTGGGAGCCCACGGAAGACAACAGTGGTGGATGATCGCCGCATACTTTCTTTGGTGAAGAAGAACCCGTTCACAACATCAACTGAAGTCCAGAACACTCTCAGTGAAGTAGGTGTATCTGTCTCTAAGTCAACAGTAAAGAGAAGACTCCATGAAAGTAAATACAAAGGGTTCACATCTAGATGCAAACCATTCATCAATTCCAAAAATAGACAGGCCAGAGTTAAATTTGCTGAAAAACACCTCCAGAAGCCAGCTCAGTTCTGGAAAAGTATTCTATGGACAGATGAGACAAAGATCAACCTGTACCAGAATGATGGGAAGCCAAAAGTTTGGAGAAAAAGGGAACGGCACATGATCCAAGGCACACCACATCCTCTGTAAAACATGGTGGAGGCAACGTGATGGCATGGGCATGCATGGCTTTCAATGGCACTGGGTCACTTGTGTTTATTGATGACATAACAGCAGACAAGAGTAGCCGGATGAATTCTGAAGTGTACCGGGATATACTTTCAGCCCAGATTCAGCCAAATGCTGCAAACTTGATTGGACGGCGCTTCATAGTACAGATGGATAATGACCCCAAGCATACATCCAAAGCTACACAGGAGTTCATGAGTGCAAAAAGTGGAACATTCTTCAATGGCCAAGTCAATCACCAGATCTTAACCCAATTGAGCATGCATTTCACTTGCTCAAATCCAGACTTAAGAGGGAAAGACCCACAAACAAGCAAGACCTGAAGGCTGCGGCTGTAAAGGCCTGGCAAAGCATTAAGAAGGAGGAAACCCAGCGTTTGGTGATGTCCATGGGTTCCAGACTTAAGGCAGTGATTGCCTCCAAAGGATTCGCCACAAAATATTGAAAATAAAAATATTTTGTTTGGGTTATGTTTATTTGTCCAATTACTTTTGACCTCCTAAAATGTGGAGTGTTTGTAAAGAAATGTGTACAATTCCTACATTTTCTAACACATATTTTTGTTCAACCCTTCAAATTAAACGTTACAATCTGCACTTGAATTCTGTTGTAGAGGTTTCATTTCAAATCCAATGTGGTGGCATGCAGAGCCCAACTCGCGAAAATTGTGTCACTGTCCAAATATTTCTGGCCCTGACTGTACTACATCTGGGCAATAAAAATTAAAAAAGCATATACAAAAGGGGAGGAATAGGGCTAAGTAACAGCACATGTGAAAAAGACTTGGGTATACTAATAGATCACAGACTGAACATGAGTCAACAGTGTGATGCAGCAGCAAAAAAGGCAAATACAATTCTTTCCTCAGTTAGAAATGTGATTAAGAAATGGCAGTTACCAAGAATAGTGGAGGTCAAGATAAGGTCTGGAAAACCATGCAACATCTCAGTGAAAGCTGCTCGTAGGTTTGCTAGAGAGGCAAATCAAAACCCCCTCTTGACTGCAAAAGACCTTCAGAAAGATTTAGCAGACTGGAGTTGTGGTACATTGTTCTACTGTTCAGAGACACCTGCAAAAATATGACCTTTATGGAAGAGTCATTAGAAGAAAACTCTCCAGGGTCCTCACCATAAAATTCAGCGTCAGAAGTATGCAGAAGAACATCTAAACAAGACTGATGCATTTTGGAAACAAGTCCTGTGGACCGATGAGGATACAATAGAACTCTGTGGCCACAATGATCAAAGGTGGAGAAAAAAGGCACAGAATTTCAAGAAAAGAACATCTTGCCAATCAATAAGCATGGGGATTAATCATGCTTTGGGGTTGTGCTTCAGCCAATGGCACAGCGAAAATTTCAAAGGTAGTGGGAAGAATGGGCTAAATAAAATTTCAACAAATTCTTGATGCAAACATAACTCCATCTGTAAAAAAAGCTGAAGGTGAAAAGAGGAAGAGGATGGCTTCTACAAAATGAATAATGGTCCTAAACACACATCACAATCCACAATAGACAACCTCAAAAGGCGCAAACTGAAGGTTTTACAATGGCCCTCACAGTCCCCTGAGCTGGACATCATTGGAAATTTTGTGGCTAAACCTGAAAATAGCAGAGGATGAAAGACGCCCCGGGAATCTCACAGAACTGGAGGAATTCTCCAAGGAAGAATGGATGAAAAACCCTCAAACAAGAATTGAGACTTTTGTCTGGCTACAAAAACCATTTACAAGCTGTGATACTTGGTACTAACTGTGCAGGGTGCCCAAACTTTTGCATCGCAACATTTTCCTTTTTTTTTTTTGCCTAAAATACAAGGAAATTTGTCATCTTTAGCTTTATCTCCTAGATATAATTTCATCTTCAACTTGCTTAACTGTTCACAATAATAGTAATTTTGTCCAGGGGTGTCCAAACTTTAACCCTTTTCCCACATGCGCTATACTAGTACTGCTCTGCGGGAGGTGCGTTCCCGCAAACAGCAGTACTAGCGCGGCACATCGATTGCGTGGCCTTACGCTGAGCGCCACTTAGATCAGGTGCCGGTGTCAGCTGTATGTGACTGATCGTGGGCATTTAACCCTTGTGATGCCGCTGTCAGTAGTGACAGATACCCTGCGTGCTTTCCTCAGGACAACGCGTTGCGATCGCTTTGTCCTGAGGGTCTCCATGGAGACCCCTGGCACCAAGATGGCCGTGGGGTCCTGCAGGGAGGTGGCTTGCGAGCGCCTGCTGAGAGCAGGACCTGAGACGCCTCCTTCACTGCCTGTCAGATCGTTGATCTGAAACTCTGTAGTGCAAAGTGTCAGATCAGCGATCTGACATTATATAGTGATGTCCCATACTGAGACAATGTAAAAAAGTAAAAAAAAATGTGTAAAAATAATTTAAAAAAAATTCCTAAATAAAGAAAAAACATATTTTCCAATAAATACATTAATTTATGTAAATAAAAAAAACAATAAAAGTACACATTTGGTATCGCCGCGTCCGTAACAGCCCGCTCTATAATACTATCGCACTTGTTAACCCCTTCAGTGGACACTCAAAAAAAAAAGGCAAAAAACAATGCTTAATCATCATTCCGCAGAACAAAAAGTGCAATAAAACGTGATCAAAAAGACTGATGTAAATAAAAAAAATGGTACCGCTGAAAACGTCATCCTGTCCCGCAAAAAACAAGCCACCATATAGCTGCTTTAGCCGAAAAATAAAAAAGTTATAGCTCTCCGAATAAAGCGATGCAAAAATAATTTTTTTCTATAAAATAGTTTTTATTGTGTAAAAACGCCAAAACACAAAAAAATACATAAATGAGGTATCAGTGTAATCGTGCTAACCACTAAGAATAAAGCTGTCTTACCAATTTTACCACACGCGGAACGGTATAAAAAAAAAAGAAAAAAGAAATTCCTGAATTGCTGGTTTGTGTTCATTCTGTCTTCCAAAAATTGGAGTAGAAAGCGATCAAAAAATGTCATGTGCCCGAAAATGTAATAATGTAGTAAAAGCGTCAGCTTGTTCCACAAAAAAAAGACCTAACATGACCGCCAGCCGAAACATGAAAAAATTATAGCTCTCAAAATATGGTGATGCAAAAACTAGTTTTCGCAATAAAATCGCCTTTTATTGTGTGACAGCAGCCAAACATAAAAACCCGCTATAAATCTGGTATCTCTGTAATCGCACCGACCCTAAGAATAAAGTCGTCTAATCACTTATACCGCACGAGGAACAACGTAAAATGTAAATAAAACCAATTCTTCACCCTCTGTTGATTTTTTTCATTCTGTCTCCCAAAGATCGCAGCAAGGCTCGGCGCACATTTATCCTGTGCTCTGCGCTGAGCGCTTACATCAGGGTTTCTGTGTAAATCTCTGAAATACGTGATTCAGACAGAACCACCGGCGGAAGATTTCCTATAATGAGGCAGATGGAGGCAATGTGGACTCCAAAGGACCTGTGATACGGCGGTTTCTGTCTTTTTAGGATTGGATAAAAGGCTACGCTTATGTGCACTTCTGAAAAGGACACAGCTGAACAGAGGCCAGACGGATTCCAGAGTAAATCTGATGCCTCATTATAGTGAATGGATCCCTCGGGAATTTCATCTGTCACGTCACTCAGAGATTTAGATGGAAACCACAATTAAGTGCTCAGCGTTAGAGCGCCGGATAAATGTGATCCCAAACGTTATGTAAACCATTCACAATAAAAGCTTCAACTCGATCCACAAAAACAGCAAGTCCCTACTCAGGTCCGTCATCTGTTAACGGAAATATAGGGGGCTTCCACCTTACTGGTAGCACAAAGATTCTGGAAAAGCAAAATGGCTCCTCAACCCCCAAATGAAATTCAGCAATTTCTGAGCCCCAGTATGCCTAAACAACATTTAGCCCCCACATGTTTGACATTTCTGTAGGGATGAGAGCCCGCCTAATTTACAGGTGCGTGTCTCCAGAAGCACGGGCAGGGTATAAAGTACTGGTGACTGCAACGGCAATTTGCAATTTTCACTCAGCAACATCCACTGCTGCTTGTTTCTGGAAAACACCCATGGAGTCAAAATCATCACTACATCTGTAGATAAATTCCCAAAGGGTTATAATTTCTAAAATGTGGTCACTTGAGGGGGGTTTCCACTGTTTAGGCACATCAGGGGCTCTCCAAACGCTACATGGCATCCACTAATTATTCCAGTAAATTTTACATTCAAAAAGTCAAATGGCGCTCCTTCCAAGCCCTGCCGTGCGCCCAAACAGTAGTATTCCCCCACATATGGGGTATCGGTGTACTCAGCAGAAATTGTACAACAAATTGTATGGTCCATTTCAGCTGCAGATGAAGGAAGAGAGCCACAGTATTCATTACTGATGGGTAGGCGGAGCCCCAGATCAGGATGTTACCTCAGATCAAAAGAGTGATGACTGGCTGGCCCCTCCAGCTCGGGCTCCTCCTACTCAGCTCCAGTCTAAGATTTGAGGTCCAGAGGATGGTCGCTGCTAATGCAGCTCCTCAGAAGATTTTATTATTTTAATATTCGGACAGGAGACTTGGATCACTAGTTGGTCTAGAGGTCTCAGGGGTATCAGCGCTGCTGTACCCCAACCTCTCCCTTGGCGGATCTGTATTTACTCAAAGTCCCTGCAGAATCCTTGCCGGCCCTGGGGGATGAGGAGAGCTTCTCTGGCGGGAACGCAAACCACACGTGCGGTCACTGCGTTCTTCGCCCTGGGGGGAAGCATGGGCACTGCGCCAGAAACCCCTGAGGGTCCCTGTGGCGCCTTGGCTGGTGAGTACTCCACACAAATTTTAATAATAATTATGTGTGAGTGCTTTAGCGTCTGAATGAGCAGCGCTATTAATAATGTCACTATGCTTCAGCGCTGCTGTGACAGCGCTACTACATGTAATGTCAGTATGCTTCAGCGCTGCTGTGACAGCGCTACTACATGTAATGTCAGTATGCTTCAGCGCTGCTGTGACAGCGCTACTACATGTAATGTCAGTATGCTTCAGCGCTGCTGTGACAGCGCTACTACATGTAATGTCAGTATGCTTCAGCGCTGCTGTGACAGCGCTACTACATGTAAAGTCAGTATGCTTCAGCGCTGCTGTGACAGCGCTACTACATGAAGATGTGGTGATTTTTTGTCCGCAGGCAGATAGCTGCAGGACAGAGAGGGAGCAGGAGCGGGGAGAGTTCGCGCTCATTATTTGAGCTGGCGGGGGGCGTGGCCTATCTATCCCGGTCTTTTGAGCAGGAAGACGCGCGCTCTGGCTTTTCTCCTGCGACCCCCTCACTGTGGCGGCCATTACACAGGCTCCTGGGCTCCTCAGACCGCTCCTCTCCTCATAAGACACCACGGCCAGCTGGGTGAGTGCTGATTCCTCACCCCGCAGCGCAGCGATCGCTATCCTGCAGCTGCAGTCTCATCAGAGACATAAAAATTAGCTGGGGCTCACAAATATATATATATTTTGGTGAGTTTGCAATATTAACCCCTTTGAGGGTTATTTCTACCTGCTAAATTTGCTGACTGAATACCGCTGGGGTAACTCTGCTTGGTGGAGCGTTAACCCTTCAGCGTTTAAAAAAAAAAAAAAAAAAAAACCGCATAGTTTTTTGCTGGTATTACCGCTTTGACCTGCTCATACAGGTGAGACATGTCTGAACAGAGTTCAGATGCCGCGGATCACGTCCCAGTGCCATTGCGGCAATCAGATACGCAGACCTCCACAGCGTCTAGTGCTGCGGTCGACAGCGGTGGAAAATTGGATGATATCGCTCGATCGATTAATAACTTATCTGACCTTTTAGGTCAATATGTGTCTGCTAATTCCTCTCAGAGGAAGCGACGCAGGCCGTTACCGGCCTCTACACGGAGCGAGTCAGATGTATCTGATATTGGGCAGAGTTCCCCTTTAAATTCGGATGGAGAAATATCCGATTCAGATGTGGACGAGCCGCAGGAGCGTTCCTCTATGACGAAGCGTACGCAGGCATTAATTGAAGCCATGCGAGATATACTACAGTTACCGGAGGAGGTAACTAGTCGTCCTGGTAAATCAGCACGCATTTTCCAGGAGTTCCGTGCTTCGCGCACAACATTGCCAGCTCTGGATGAGCTTAATGGTGTAATAGAGGAGGAACGTCTGTGTCCAGATAAGCGTTTTCATGGAACGCATTTCTTTGATACACTTTATCCTTGCTCTACGGAGTTAAAGGCTAATTGGACTTCTGCTCCTGAAGTGGATGTGTCTTTGTCTCAGCTTAGTAAATCCTCTCTACTCCTATTAAGGGAAAAGCGAGCTTACAGGAGCCTTTGGATAGAAAGGCAGAATTGGCGGCAAAAGCAAGCTATGAGGCTGCGGGTCATGGATTTCGAGCAGTACTAGGATCCATGTGTGCTGCTAGAGCTTCTCTAAGCTGGTTGGCACGTCTGAAGTCGGAGTTGCAAAATGATTCTCCGTTATCTGAGATACGGGAAACTTGTGAATGGTTAGAAACGGCAGCCTGTTATATCTTTGATGCCGGTCTGGATACGGCATCTCTGCTGGCCAAAGCGCAAGCTTCAGCGGTCACAGTCAGAAGAGCTTTATGGCTCAGACAGTGGGCCGGGGACGCAGTTTCCAAACAAGGGTTGTTGGCCTTACCTTACAAGGGTGGCCATCTTTTTGGATCCGACCTCACAGAGCTGATTTCCAAGGCTAAGGCGAAGGAATCAGCATTACCACAGCGAAGGGCCATGGCCTCGGTGTCCAGTAAGCCTGGTGTTTATAGTGGTCGGCGGTCCTTTCGGGGCCGAGGACGATCTAGTCACTCCTCATGGGGATCGGGTCGTCCTTCTTTCTCAGGAAAGAAATCCTCTCAGAAAACTCGTACTCCCTGGAAGCAGAGTTTCCGCCAGAACAAGCGGGAACTTGACAAGAAAACCGCAAAGTCGGATTGACGCCAGGGGTCCACTCGAGGATTCTCGAGTGGGGGGTCGCCTGCTTCTTTTCAAGGAGACTTGGATGGCTCGCGTTCCAGATTCCTGGGTAACGCGGATAGTGTCAGCAGGCTATTTCATAGAGTTTGCTTCTCAACCCCCAAATGTTTTTTGTCAATCTCGCGTTCCGTCGGAACCCGAGCTTGTTGTCGCTCTACAGCGAGAGGTCGAATCGCTACTACAAAAGGGTGTAGTGATACCGGTTCCGTCAGAGGACCGAGGAAAAGGTTTTTATTCCAACCTTTTTATAGTTCCCAAAAAGGAGAACAAATTTCGACCGATTCTGGATCTCAAGCGATTAAACCGGCATGTCCATGCCCGGAAATTTCGCATGGAGTCGCTTCGTTCCGTTGTGGCAGCTCTGTCACGGAACGATTTTCTGGTGTCAATCGACATTCGCGACGCCTATTTGCATATTCCCATCGGAAAGGCTCATCAGCGCTTTCTTCGATTTGCCATAGGTCAGAATCATTACCAGTTCGTGGCTCTGCCGTTCGGCTTAGCCTCAGCGCCAAGGGTCTTTACAAAAGTTCTGGCGCCCCTCATGGCACTCCTTCGAAGACAGGGGATTACGATTCTCCCTTATCTGGACGATCTTTTGATCGTGGCTTCCTCGGAGGAGGAGGCGTTGACGGCTCGGGATTTGTCTCTTCAGTTTCTGAAAGACTTCGGTTGGCTGGTCAATTGGGAGAAGTCGTCTCTGGAACCATCGAGGACGATTCTCTTTTTGGGAATGCATCTCGACACGTTTTGGTCGGTAGTTTCCCTACCACCAGACAAACAGTCATGTCTTCTTCGACATGTACAGATTATGACATCCTCAACGGCAATGTCCCTACGGAAGTGTATGCGTCTTCTGGGACTGATGGTGGCGTCCATGGAGGCAATTCCTTTTGCCCAGTTCCACTCCAGGACTCTTCAAAGGTTCATCTTGAGTCGATGGAATCAGTCGCAATCGCTGGATTGCAGTGTCACCATTTCTCGCGCGGTGCGGGATTCTCTAGAATGGTGGTTTCGTCCAGGGGCATTCTCCCTGGGGAAGTCTTTCCTCCCTCTGAAGTGGTCAGTCATAACCACCGATGCCAGCCTAACGGGCTGGGGGGGTGTGTTGGAACAATCTCTGGATTCAGGGGGTATGGTCACCGGAAGAGTCTGTGCTTCCGATCAACATTCTGGAATTGAGGGCGATTTTCCTTTGCCTCCAACATTGGACGGTCCCTTTGAGCGGTCTGCCAGTCCGTGTGCAGACAGACAATGCGACGGCTGTCGCGTATATCAATCACCAAGGTGGGACAAGGAGTTCCAGACTCATGGTAGAGGTGTCCCGAATTCTGATTTGGGCAGAGGCCAATGTACCAGCCATTTCGGCGATTCACATTCCAGGGGTTCAGAATATTACAGCGGACTTTCTCAGTCGCAGAAGGATGGATCCCGGGGAATGGAGCCTCCACCCGGAAGTCTTTGCACTACTGTGCTCTCGCTGGGGAATCCCCCAAGTGGATTTGATGGCATCCAGGTCCAATGCCAAGTTACCGACGTTCATGTCCAGGTACAAGGACCCGAAGGCGGTGGCGGTGGATGCTCTAGTGGCTCAGTGGGATCAGTTCGAGCTGATCTATGTTTTCCCGCCGATATCCTTACTTCCTCTAGTGCTGCGTCGGATCAGACTAGAGAGAATCCCAGCTATTCTGATAGCTCCGGACTGGCCAAGAAGGGTGTGGTTCTCGACAATAATGTCGCTATTGGCGGCACCTCCGTTTCCACTCCCTCTTCAACCGGACTTGTTGACTCAGGGGCCCATTTGTCATCCGGACTTGATGTCCCTGCGTTTGACGGCGTGGCTCTTGAGACCGAAATCTTGACCCGTAGAGGTTTTTCAGCCGAGGTCATTGCTACCCTTCGTGCTGCAAGATGTCCGGCTACTTCTAGGATTTACCACAAAATTTGGGAAACCTTCTTTTCGTGGTGTTTGGGGTCTTCTCGGAACCCGAGAAAATTTTCCATTCCCAACCTGTTGGCTTTTCTGCAGCATGGGCTAGACAAGGGTTTGGCAGTTAGCACTCTGAAAGGTCAGATTTCTGCTCTGTCCTTATTGTTCCGGAGAACCATTGCTTCGAATAGAGACGTGCTCTCCTTTTTCCGAGGAATTTCTCGTAAGTTTCCGCCGCGGAAGGCACCCGTGTCTCCTTGGCGGCTCAACCTTGTTTTGGAGGCTCTTCAGCATAAACCTTTTGAGCCTATGGTTTCTGCTAGCCTTTCTTTACTTTCTTGGAAGGTGGCTTTTCTTGTTGCGGTCACTTCCTTGAGGAGAGTTTCTGAATTGGCAGCTCTTTCTTGTTCGCCTCCTTTTCTGGAGTTTTTTCCGGATCGTGTAGTGCTTCGCACTCGGGGTGATTTTTTGCCTAAAGTGGTGTCACAATTTCATGTTAACCAGGATATTGTGTTGCCTTCACTCTGTCCGGATCCGAAGAATTCGAAAGAGCGAGATTTACACACATTGGATTTAGTGCGGGCCTTGAAGTTTTATCTATCTATTACTCAAGGTTTTCGTAAGACGGACTCCCTGTTTGTGGTTCCGGCAGGTCGTCGGCGTGGTCAACGAGCTTCCAAGGGTTCTATAGCTCGTTGGATCCGGTCAGCTATTTTGGAAGCTTACCGTCTTCGGGGTGAATCTTGCCCAATTAAGATTCGGGCCCATTCCACGAGAGCTGTGGCTTCATCGTGGGCTTTTCATCAAGGTGCTTCGGCAGTGCAGCTTTGCCGAGCGGCGACTTGGCGCTCTGTCCACACGTTTACAAGGTTTTATAAAGTGGACGTCAGTGCTTCCGCTGATGCAGCCCTCGGACGTAGGGTCCTGCAGGCAGCTGTAGTTTAAAGTTCTGGATGAACTTGTGTTTAGCGCTGGTTGCGCTTTGTTGTTAAGGTTGTTGGGTTTCTGCCTTTTGTTGGTTTTTTCCCACCCTTATTTTTGAACTGCTTTGGGACGTCCCATCAGTAATGAATACTGTGGCTCTCTTCCTTCATCTGCAGCTGAAACACGGATTTTGGTAAAGTCTTACCTGTAAAATCCTTTTCAGCGAAGGAAGGAAGAGAGACACAGCACCCTCCCACGGCAGAAGTGTGTTGATGTTTTCAGATGCAGCGCGACCCTTATCTGATAGCGATTATCTGGGCTGAGGTCAGCGCGCTAAGGCTCTGTTCCAGCATCGCCAGCTCATCGCAGTAGTCAGGTTCCGTGAGTAGTACCTGGAACTCTGTGGTTTTTGGCTTTCTTTGCATGCATAACCTGTATTCTTGTGTTTTTTTTTTTTTTTCTCTGAAGTTCCTTCAGAAGGGGTTATGTTGCTCTGCTGGTGATCTTGGCTCTTTTCCTAAAAGCTTTGATACGACTGGAGCTGAGTAGGAGGAGCCCGAGCTGGAGGGGCCAGCCAGTCATCACTCTTTTGATCTGAGGTAACATCCTGATCTGGGGCTCCGCCTACCCATCAGTAATGAATACTGTGTCTCTCTTCCTTCCTTCGCTGAAAAGGATTTTACAGGTAAGACTTTACCAAAATCCGTGTTTTCTCCTGTTACCCTTGCGAAAGTAAAAAAAAAATAGGTTTACATGAACATTTTTGTGAAAGAAAAGTAAATGTTTATTTTTTCTTCCACATTTCAAAAATTCCTTTGAAGCACCTGAAGGGTTAATAAACTTCTTAAATGTGGTTTTGAGTACCTTGAGGGTTGCAGTTTTCAGAATGCTGTCATATAGGCCCCTCAAAGTCACTTCAAATATGAGGTGGTCCCTTAAAAAAAATGGTTTTGCAAATGTTGTAAAAATGAAAAATCGCTGGCCAACTTTTTACCCTTATAACTTCCTAACAAAAATTTTTTTTCCAAAATTGTGCTGATGTAAAGAAGACATGTGGGAAATGTTTTTTATTAACTATTTTGTGCGATATGAGTCTCTGATTTAAGGGCATAAAAATTAAAAGTTTTAACATTGCAAAATTTTCAACATTTTCACCAAATTTCCATTTTTTTAACAAATAAGAGCAAGTCATATCACAGAAATTTTACCACTATTGTAAAGTACAATATGGCACGAGAAAACATTCTCAGAATCAGTGGGATCCATTGAAACGTTCTAGAATTATGACCTCATAAAGTGACAGTGGTCAGAATTGTAAAAATTGGCCCGGTCAGGAAGGTGAAAACAGGCTTCAGGGTGAAGGGGTTAACATGCCACTGTATTCCATAACTGTGTGTTTCGTACAGATGGACCCGTGGAAAGAAATCCACCAGAGAGATGTCCCCGTCTTCTGTATTCCCAGGACTCTCCAGAGGAGAATCACAACATTCTGAAGGATCATCAGGTAGACGGCGCTGAGCCCTGTACCAGATCTGTTTATGGGGGGACATTTCTGAGCGAGGTCATAGGTGTAATAGATTTTGGTGGTTTCTTGTATTGTGATGATTGTTACATCTGATAAATCAGGAGGAATATCTGACTAAGAATAATATGAAGGATGAGACAGATGAAGAAGCGATGACGAGGGGGGATCAGCCGTGTGTGAGTGACGGGAAGGAGGAGATTCCGGTAGATGTTTCCACAGGTATGTCATAATGTCTAGTCTGTAATAATGACTGTCGTGTGATGATGATGACCGGTGTGTGATATTGTGTGAAGTCTACAGTGCAGTGAAGCTTAATTCGCTGTTCACTGCAGAAGTGTCCGGTGATGGCGCGACTGCTCCTGTACAGAGTCTGGCGGTGCACCGATGAATAACAGGGCCGCCTTCACACCTCTTTTTAATGATTTAGGAAGCACATATTTAATTTTTCGAATTATAAATTTTTTTAATATTCCATCCTTTAATATGTTTCTTACATAAGTCCTGTGCTGCCATGTAAATGTCTGAGGTTGTGATTCAGACACAACCTCTGACGAAAGATTCCCTATAATAAGGAAGATGGAGGCACTGTGGACACACTCTGTCCTATGATTCGGCGGTGACCGTCTTTTTAAGAGTGCATAAAAGGGCGGTCGACCACAGTTTTGTGCAACTCTGAAAAAGACACCACTGAACAATGGCCAGACAGAGTCCAGAGTAACTCTGCTGCCTCCTTATAGGGAATAGATCCATCAGAGGTGTCATCTGAATCACGCATTTTGTAGATTTAGATGGAAACCCTGATGTAAGTGCTCAGCACAGAGCACAGGATAAATGTGATCCAAAATGTTGTTTACCTCAAAATAAAAGCTTCTAGTCAACCCAGAAAAAAAAAGTCCCCACCAAGGTTTCTCATTTGTTCCTCATTTGCTAACAGAAATGTAGGCGGTGTCCACATTACTGATAGCACAAAGGTTTTGGAAAAGTGATGCGGCTAACAACCAAAGAAATCCACCAAAATATGAGCTCCCAAATCCAAATACCCTCTCCTGAGCCCCACAGAGTTCCTAAACCGCAGTTAGGGTCCATATATTTAATACTAATGTACTGAGGAGCCCCACTTCATTTACGGGGTGCGTGTCTCCAGAAGCACGAGCTGAGCATAATGTACTGGGTACTATAATGTATGGGGCACTACAATGTACTGGATGCTACAGTGTACAGGCACTGCAACATACCAGGCACTGCAATATATCTGGACACTATAAAGGCATATTTGAATGTTCACTTAGCAACATCCATTGCTGCTCGTTTCTGGAAAACACACATGGAGTCAAATTCATCACTACACCTGTAGATAAATTCTCATAGTGATGTTGGGGTGATCTCTTAAAGTGACCTCTTCTTGATTGCCTGTTCCTGACCTAAGTATGAGCTGGGTGCATTCATAAAGGAATTACATCGGATACAGAAGTCAGATATATGTTCCTTTCCCAGCAAAGGCTGGCCACAACTGAACTTTATTCTTAGGACAAAGAATCTGGTAACAGACAGGAAAAGGGCGTCACACAATCTTCTGAACAGTTATGGTGTCAGTCTATGATTGGTCAATGCCAACTCCACTCCATATATGGTCTTCAGTGTGTCTTAACTTTCACATTCCAAAGATTCTTTCCAGGGTGTTGCTGCAGGACACAGACACCATCTTTGTCACATCATATCTGAACTTACTTTTAATAATTGATTTTATTAACCATTCTCTCCTTCACAGTCCCCCCTAAATCAATTATTAACCTGATGCCATGATGTGATATGACCCAACAGGTAGTCTGTTAGCAAATGGCGCAACACACACACACGACGGGATGGGAAAATGGGGAAAGAAAGGCCCTATTGATAGGGCAATGAGGGACGGTCACCACCTGAACTTAACCTGGGCCTGTCCCTGCACTCCCCTAACACCCTAAGTGGGTCCTTCCCCCTCCCCCCCCCCCCATCGCCGTCAGGAACCTCGTCCCTCGCTGTTTCTTAACACTGCCCTGACTAGTGCACTGGCCGACAAGGGACGCTAGCCTCACCACTGGAGATAATACCACACAGGGGACAGTGACAAACACAAAAAGGACAAGGTGAAAACACAGTACATGGATCGTGACATCTGAGCTGTCCATTGGATGGGCAGTGTTAAGCCTTTACCCTCCTTGATGCAGTCTTTACACATGTGGAAGTCAGATATATTTGTCACTATCTAATAAATCGAACAGTGTTAGGTAGATAATGGGAAGGATATGTATTACTCGGGTGGTTGGTCCACTTTTTTGCAGTGTGACGCGTGGATCCATGTTGGTCTCCCTTCGAGTTTCACTGAGGTAGGTGTTGTCAGGAGTACTTGGACGGGTTCATCAAATCAAGGCTCGAGTGTTCTCCTGACGTGTCTTTTAACACCACCCAGTACCCCGGCTGCAGAGGGTGGCTCCGCTCTGTAAAATCTTCTCCACTCTTACCCACGGGATACACCTCTGTCCATGCTGAGAAGAGGTCAAAACACACAAGTACATCCTTGGAAAGTTGAATATAGTCTTTCTGAAGGTGCTGGAACGGGTAAAGGGACCTTATGCGTCTCATAGACATCTTGGTGGTTCTTCCTACGTTGTTGACTGCACAGGTCAGACAGACTTGGACATGTTTGGCTGCAGTGACACTGAAACCAGGAGCATACCAATGCCGGTGGACGAGGTCTGTCATGGCAGTCTTTAATTGGTGGGTATTGTCGTTAGAGGCTTGAGCCATCATGGGATACAGAACTCATGAAAGGCAAACTTTGTCCCCATATGTCAGATTCCTTCTGGCGATGGCACAGGTCCCTTCTCTTGACATCTGGATAATTCTTCAACGCCAGTCTGTTGTAACTTCTGGAGAAGGTCGTAGGTACACAATCATGTTCCTGTTGTGGCTCAACTAGCAGGTCACGCAGATTACCACTACCACCCACTCCCCCCTTCCAGAGGCAACAGAATGGCTGGAATCAGTAGTGTGATGTGAATGCTGATGTTATCAGGCACGAGGATGCATAGTGAAACCTGAGATGTCAAGCAGTATTGAGAGAGAATGGCCGTAATGGAGAAGGAGGGGGCTATCACGTTGAAACTTCTTTGCCCTTGGCTGGTCTACATAAGAGGGGCTCTAGACCAGGTTTTTGTGTTATCAGAGCTGGCAATATGACTTTGATACTCTGAGCGAGACATTATTAGTGGCTCTATAATCACAGGCTTTAAACCTTTACTTTGCCAGAGCCGGGTATAATATTTTTCTACTAATTCAGTAGCATCCTGTTGGATATCATGAAGGATGGCTGTCTGGAGACTAATCTGTTCTCTAAATCTCACCAGCAACAGCAGAAAGCATTACTATTTTTATTAACTTCTGTAATAAATGACATAGGAAACATTTCAGGGTCTGGCATTCTACTCATCATGGCCAGCATTTCACTAGGATCCCAGGGACGCCATACACCCTCCTGGGGCTCTGTAATAACTGGTCCCCTAGGCTGGGATGTAAGGTCTGGTGGCTGTAATCTGGGTCAGGACTGCAGGAGAGCAGCAGGGGTTGAGGTGAGCTGCCCACCCTGGCTGAATAATTGTCCTAGTGATTCTCAGATGGCAGCAAAAGGCTAACGTATTACTGCTGCATTTATTTGGGTTGTGTCAGAAAAGGAGCTGGAAGGCAGGGCAGGTCCTGAAGGGGCATTGGTGCTTTCCAGTGCAGACATGTTCATTGGGGGTATGGCCAACACTTATGGGGGCGTAACATTAGGGGCACTTGCCAGGGGGAGCTACACTATGCAAATTGATTGTGGGGGGCATAACAAAGAATACAATCCTACCTTAGGAGTAGAAGTACCTGGATGAGAATGAAGTGTTTAACCAAAGTCAGCATGGGTTTGTAACTAATAAGTCATTATTATTATTTATATAGCACCATTGGTTCCATGGTGCTGCACATGAGAAGGGGTTACATGCAAATTACAGATATCACTTACAGTAAACAAACTAAATCACAGACTGATACAGAGGGGAGATGAACCTGCCCTTGCGGGCTTACATTCTTCAGGATGGTAGGGAAGGACACAGCACGTTGGTGGATTGCAGCAGTTCCGGTGTTTGAGGCGATATCTCATAGAATCATAGAATGGTAGAGTTGGAAGGGACCTCCTGGGCCATCTGGTCCAACCCCCTGCTCAAAGCAGGATTCTCTAAATCATCCCAGACAGATGTCTGTCCAACCTCTGTTTGAAGACTTCCATTGAAGGAGAACTCACCACCTCTCGTGGCAGCCTGTTCCACTCATTGATCACCCTAACTGTCAAAAAGTTTTTTCTAATATCTAATCTGTGTCTCCTCCCATTCAGTTTCATCCCATTGCTTCTAGTCTTTCCTCGTGCAAATGAGAATAAAGATGATCCTTCTACAATGTGACAGCCCTTGAGATATTTGTAGACAGCTATTAAGTCTCCTCTCAGTCTTCTTTTTTGCAGCTAAACATTCCCAAATCCTGTAACTGTTCCTCATAGGACATGGTTTGCAGACCGGTCACCATTCTGGTGGCTCTTCTCTGAACTTGCTCCAGTTTGTTGATGTCTTTTTTACAATGTGGTGCCCAAAACTGGACACAGTATTCCAGATGAGGTCTGACCAAAGAGGAGTAGAGGGCAATAATGACCTCACGTGATCTAGACTGTATGCTTCTGTTGATACATCCTAGAATTGCATTTGCCTTTTTTGCTGCTGCATCACACTGTTGACTCATGTTCAGTCTGTGATCAATTAGTATACCCAAGTCTTTTTCACATGTGCTGTTACTTAGCCCTATTCCTCCCATTTTGTATACGCTTTTTTCATTTTTATTGCCCAGATGTAGTACTTTGCATTTTTCCCTGTTAAAATCCATTCTGTTGGGGCGGGTCCAGCATCTGAGAGAGAAGGTCGCATGGCGGAGAGCTCCTCAAAGTAACAGGAGATTACGGCGTTTCCCTAATTACCCCCGGACCACTCATCGTCGCAATCATATCAGGAAGAACCTGAGACGAAGGGACTCCTCAACCAGGGACTTCTGGAGCACTAGCTCCAATAGCCCGGTTCAAAGGCAATTCAGAATCCGCGGTTCTCCCCGTGGGTCTGCGGTGCAGCCCAGGATATCACATGCAGGCCTGACGGGACGGCTCTGGACCCCATCGGCGGTGCTGGACGTAGGGGGACACATTGAGGAGATCACGGCGTCGCTGAGGGAGCCGCAGCCGGGAATCCCCACTCGCTCTGAGAGGTCCGTGGAGTGGAGGTAAGAGGAGACCCTGCCTGCCTTCTGGCCTCTACTGCGCAGCACGGACCACATAATCTATACTCGCCCTGCTTGGCCCTGCGCTGGTGGAACACCCGACAGGACTGGCACGGACTCGTGCACCGCAGAGGGGAAGGTAGAGGAGGTCTGGACGAAGTGAGACCAGTGAGCATAGGAGCGCCCGTCATTGAGCTTCATGTTAGAAGATTTTTACCGCCACAGAGAACAGCCGCCATCTTGGGGGAATAACATTTGAAGGAGAGGCATATTTCTATGTCCAAGGCTGTGACTGGAGGCATTCAGAGAGCACAAGTTTGAAAGAGATACATTGCCTCTCTGACTTTAACCCCTCATTGTCAAACTATCATCAAAATTCTTGAACTTTTTTGTGTCCCCATGTGAATATTACAGCGAACAACAAGCATAAAGCCTCTGGGTCAAATAACATAAGAAGAATATAATGCCGTCTGCAGAACCTGCAGGGCACAAATCAGATTATCTAAAGCTGACAATGAATTAAGGCTTGCAAGTGACGTCAAAAGCAACAAAAAAGGATTTTGGGGATACGTCAAAAGTAAAAGAAAAGTCAAAGATGCTATAGGATTTTTACAGGATGAAAATGATGAAATGGTAAGTCAGGATGTTGAGAAGGCTGAACTTTTAAATTCCTATTTTGCATCTGTTTTCTCTCAGAAAGGAAATGTAACATCAACTGATCTTCACTGTCCTATTAAAGGAATAGAAGAATCCAGGATATCTATAAACAGAAAGACAGTGAGGAAACACTTAGCTAACATAAATGAATTCAAGTCTCCAGGTCCAGATGAATTACACCCCAGGGTTCTGAAGGAGATAGCAGAAGAAATTCTTGAACCACTGTCCATAATCTTTGAAAATTCTTGGAGAACAGGAGAAGTCCCAGAAGACTGGAGAAGAGCAAATGTTGTTCCTATCTTCAAAAAGGGGAAGAAGGTGGACCCAGGGAACTACAGGCCGGTGAGTCTGACTTCTATAACAGGAAAGATCTTTGAACAAATTATTAAAGAACATGTATGCAAGTACCTGGATAAGAATGAAGTGATTAAACAGAGTCAGCATGGGTTTGTAACTAATAAGTCATGTCAGACTAACTTAATTTCCTTCTATGACAGAATCACTGACTGGGTGGATCAGGGAAATGCTGTAGATATAGTATATCTTGACTTCAGCAAAGCATTTGACAAAGTATCTCACACAATCCTTATTGAAAAAATGACTAAGTATGGAATGGACAAGGCAACTGTTAGGTGGATTCATAACTGGCTTAGTGATCGGACCCAAAGAGTGGTTGTAAATGGCTGCACATCCAGTTGGAAGAATGTCTCAAGTGGGGTACCACAAGGCTCTGTTTTGGGCCCTGTATTGTTAAACATCTTTATCAATGATTTAGATGAAGGAATTGAGGGTAAACTGATCAAATTTGCTGATGACACAAAGCTAGGAGGGGTAGCTAATACTAGAGAAGAGAGAGAGAGGATTCAAAAAGATATACATAAACTGGAGCAGTGGGCAGCAACTAACAGAATGGATTTTAACAGGGAAAAATGCAAAGTACTACATCTGGGCAATAAAAATGAAAAAAGCATATACAAAATGGGAGGAATAGGGCTAAGTAACAGCACATGTGAAAAAGACTTGGGTATACTAATTGATCACAGACTTAACATGAGTCAACAGTGTGATGCAGCAGCAAAAAAGGCAAATGCAATTCTAGGATGTATCAACAGAAGCATACAGTCTAGATCACGTGAGGTCATTATTGCCCTCTACTCCTCTTTGGTCAGACCTCATCTGGAATACTGTGTCCAGTTTTGGGCACCACATTTTAAAAAAGACATCAACAAACTGGAGCAAGTTCAGAGAAGAGCCACCAGTATGGTGACTGGTCTGCAAACCATGTCCTATGAGGAACGGTTGCAGGATTTGGGAATGTTTAGCTTGCAAAAAAGAAGACTGAGAGGAGACTTAATAGCTGTCTACAAATATCTCAAGGGCTGTCACATTGTAGAAGGATCATCTTTATTCTCATTTGCACAAGGAAAGACTAGAAGCAATGGGATGAAACTGAATGGGAGGAGACACAGATTAGATATTAGAAAAAACTTTTTGACAGTTAGGGTGATCAATGAGTGGAACAGGCTGCCACAAGAGGTGGTGAGTTCTCCTTCAATGGAAGTCTTCAAACAGAGGCTGGATAGACATCTGTCTGGGATGATTTAGAGAATCCTGCTTTGAGCAGGGGGTTGGACCAGAAGGCCCAGGAGGTCCCTTCCAACTCTACCATTCTATGATTCTATGATTCTATGAACATAGGGACTTTGGTGACATCTAGTGGCGGAATTTAGAATAACATTTAAGCTCCCTTCTATTTCTAATAACATCTTCCTGAGAGCCGTATCTTAGGATTCTGTTCACGCTCCTAACAATTACTCTAACGTACAAACACACAACTTGGAATGGGCTTGCTGATGGAGGGCGAGAACTATTGGAGTGACTGCTTCACCCCCCCCCCCCCCAATGCCCTCCCAAAGCTACTTATAAGTAATATTAGCTGCAGACACCTATGGGAAAAACCAGGCGGGGTACTGAATAAAACATCAACCCAAGATCGTTGCCGGGGGTTGTCTGCGAGCCCAGTATCTTCATCTTCATCAGTGATCTTGAGAGTCTACCGAGAGGCGAAGCCAAGGTTTGGTCGCTTTTTAGTAAGGATTAAATACCTGGACGGGGGACTTATTTGTCAAGTCTGCCTCTCCAGGTTCCTCGGGAGGCTCCAGGCGCCAAGGACGCCGCACAACGTGATACGGGCCGTGGAACAGCTGGGCTACACTTTCTAAAAAGGAACTGTATGCTACCAAGCAGATTCTAATGTAACGCTTCTTGTTTGAGACATCACCGTTATCTATTCTTTTTACTTATGTCACTAAGCATGGATAAATTTGTGGGCAAACAAACTAAAGGAGGTCGAGCTTCTACCAGAAATCAACAAGGATCATCATCGCCTAAACTCATCTCTGATACAAGTAGTGAGACCTAGTGGATGCCATCATGGAACGCCTTATGCCCGAAATAGACTCCAGATTTGCCACTCTTCAAACTTCAATGGATTCTATAATATCACAAGTTAATAGCCAAGGTACTCGTCTGGATGAGGCTGAACAACGTATCTCTGACCTGGAGGAGGTCACCAAGGAAATGGTAGAACGTTTAGAGGAAAAAGAGAAAACGGTCACAAAACTTCAATCTAAAGTGGACGACCTGGAAAATCGTTCCAGACGTAATAACCTGAAACTGATAGGTATACCTGAATCAGTACAGCCCTCTGAATTGCTCAAATTAACATCTGAGTGGCTGCCGGGTGCCTTGGACATTCATCTAACATCTGGATCAATAATGGTTGAGAGAGCACACAGAATAGGTCCACAGAGGGGAAAAGACAATGATAGACCCAGACCGGTGATTTTCAAGGTCCTTGACTTTCAAGATAAAATTCGTCTACTTACTGCCTACAGAAAGAAAGCGCATCTGTCCTATGAAGGGCACAAAGTTCTGATGTTCCAGGACTATTCGGCCATGGTGACGACCAGACGTAGGGCCTTCAACCCGGTGTGTAAAATGCTGGCTGACAAAAACGTTAGGTTCGGCCTACAATATCCAGCAATACTACGCTTCAATCTATCTGGGAAAAACTGGGTCATTGACGACCCGGTGAAGGCTCTGGAGGTCGTCCGAGAAATCTCCCAACCGCCGTGAGCAAGTTTCTGAATGGCTTACTGAGTGACATTATCATAAATCACATAAGGTGATGTCAACTGACATTTTTTTTCATGTTGGTATTCTTTGCTGTATTTTTATCTTTGCATCTAACGTTGAGATGCAGGTTTGAGGGAAATATTGAATTTGGTACTCTGTTTCAAATTTTGTGGGAGGGGAGGGTTTATTGGGGAGAAGATCTCTGCATTCGACTTCAGGTAATTCAATAATCCTGGGATTCTATTGCCTACTCGCTGGGATAGGCTGGATTCCCACTATTGTGTATCAGTTATGTCTTATCATTTTTCCCGCACTGGTGTGGGTTAATGGTGGATACTAACAGGCAAAAAGTGTCCGCTATGACATCGCTCCTCTGGTGCTCTTGGAATGTCAATGGCCTGAATTCCCCGGTAAAGAGGAAAAAAATGTTACATTATTTACATCAAAAAAATTTTCACATTGTACTTTTGCAGGAGACACATTGGGTAAAGGGTAACCACCCGGGATTTTCTAGCAAAAAATTTACGGTAGGTGCGGAAGCCTCTTATACCAAAAAGCAGAGGGGTGTCGCTATCATGATAAACAGAAATGTTGACCATGAAATAGTGGATGTGCTAGAAGATCCTTTGGGGAGGTTTGTTTGCGTTAAGCTGGTTTTAGAGGGGACAACTTACAGTGTCATTAATATTTATGCACCAAATTCGTCAGATCCTTCTTTCCGGACTAATGTGCTAAAGAAAATTACAGGATGGGACACCTCCCATATGATTATAGGAGGTGACTTTAATGAGGTGCACGACATCGAGATGGATAGGTCTAATTCTCAATCTCCTCATATATCTACACAGGGGAGACTAATACAATCTCTTTTAGATCACTTGGGTTTGCTGGACATCTGGAGAGTGCAACATCCTGTTGAGAGAGATTACTCTCACTTTTCACATGTTCATAACTCCCATGCTAGAATTGATTACTGATTGTTGAACCCCTCACTTATGCCAAAAGTCACACATACCAAAATTTTGGACATACATATCTCAGATCACGCACCAATAACGTTCCAACCTAAAATTATCTAAACCAATCTGTTTCCACAGGAAATGGAGGTTCCCGTCATATTTATACCAATCAGATGACTTCAAAAAATTCGTACAATTCTCTTGGGACACATACAAATCTGATAACCAAATACATTGTGAAACACCAATTCTTTTCTGGGATACCTCTAAGGCGGTGTTGAGAGGGCAAATAATTGCGTATATATGTCATAAAAAAAAGCAGTTGAGGAAGCGGACCTTGGCAGCTCAGAAGACTTTAACTTTAGCATACAAAAATTTTAATTTTAATAATTCACCCCTCACAAAAAAACAATATATTGAGGCAAAGGAATCGGCAGATACAATCGCTCATGAGTGGGCTACATATAGTGTTGATCTCCAAAAGCACAAATTTTTTAAGTGGGGTAACAAACCCGGTAAATTACTTGCATCTCTTACCAGACCATACAGAAAGGCAACAAGAATTCACAAGATTCGATCCAAAGAGGGCAAAGTGGTGATAGAGAATGAGCAGATTGTAGAGGAATTTAGATCGTTTTTTGGTTCCCTGTACAAAGCAGAGAAGAGAGAGGGGGACGATATTCTTAACTTTATGCAATCAGAGGTGGCACCTTTACTAACGGAGGAACATAGGGAAATCCTTAATGCTCCTATATCCCCCTCAGAAGTCATCCAAACTATCAGCTTTCTGAAGCTCTCTAAATCTCCTGGCCCTGATGGGTACAGTAATGAAGTTTATAAGATTTTGGGAGGCAGTATAGGGACACATCTTTGTGAAGTTTTTAATCAGATGGTGCATTCAGGGCGACTCCCGGACCGATTCAATGAAGCAGACATAATAGTGCTCCCTAAACCGGGTAAAGATCCTTCACTGGTGGAAGGTTACAGACCAATCTCGCTTTTAAATTCAGACTTTAAAATTTTCACTAAAATCTTAGCTAATAGAGTGCAAAAAATAATCCCCAACCTGATATTGCCTCAACAAATTGGGTTCGTCCATGGGAAATCCATAACATACAACATACGGACGGCCTTGGGTGCCATCTCTTACGGAAAATCTCATGGCTGTTTAGAGTCTATTGTGGTCAGCCTGGACGCTGACAAAGCATTTGACAGGGTTGCATGGGATTATCTCCTCGACATCCTGGAGTTTAGAAACTTTGGTCCATGGTTCTGTGATGGATAAAGCTGTTATATAAAAACCCGGTGTCCAGGCTGGCCATAAATGGTATACTCTCTCCACATTTGAAATCCAGAGAGGACGCGTCAGGGCTGCCCCTTGTCTCCCTTACTTTTTAACATAGCTTTAGATCCTTTACTTAGAACCCTTCAAAATTCTGTATTATTCAGAGGTTTGGAGGTAGGCTCCACCTCTCTCAAAATGGCGGCATTTGCCGATGATATACTCCTTTTCATCTCCAACCCCAAGGAGGCAATGCCGGTCATCATGGAGGCCCTGAATCAGTTCGGCAAATGCTCAGGCTTTAAAATAAATTATAATAAATCAGAGGCCCTGGCTCTGTTTGAGCAAGGAAAATTAAATAACGCGACACTTCCTTTCCAATGGAGCACATCATCTATCAAATATTTGGGTGTCCACCTCACGGCAGATCTGGCGTCTTTATACCACATTAATATTAGACCCCTAATCACGTCCATATCTAATCTTTTAAACTCTTGGAAACATTTTACCTTGTCCTTTTCGGGAAAATGTCACTTAATCAAGATGATAATATTTCCAAAAATATTATACATTTTCCAGTCACTTCCTATTTTGCTGTCACGTACTGATGTTAATACTCTAAACGCTGCTTTTAGGAATTTTATTTGGGGTGACAAAAAGCGTACACGCATAGGTCTATCAAACTACAAGCCCCAAAGGAGGAGGGGGCATCAACTTCCCAGATATTGCAAAGTACAATCTAGCAGCAAATCTTAGATACGCCATTGACTGGTTGAGAGGTAGTTCACATTTCACAAGCGTACTATTAGACCAACAATTAAGTCCCCATGTCTCTCTACCAGCATTATTACATGTGACTAACGAGGACATTATCGCAGAAATAAGAAGCCACCCCACCTTATGGCAAACTATACAGACGTGGAGGAAATGTCGGAGACTATGTCATTTGAGAGGTGATCTCTCTCCCTTTGTGCCTTTTCTAGGTAACCCGGACTTTATAGGAGGTAGACCGCCCTCATCCTTTATTGAGCTAGCTGGGCAGGGTTGCATCCTGGCGGCTGACCTATTGGATGATAGCTTTTCTTTGCTCACATTTGACTTGGCAGCACGGCGCTTCTCAGCATTTGTAAATAGGCCTTTCCTTTTTCTTCAAGCAAGGAGCTTAATCCTGAGAGGCATGGCTGCTGGGGGAGGTGTAAGAGGGAAGAACGCTTTAGATGGCTTTCTTAGAACCACCAGGGTGCAGATAGCCTCGACAAGTAGTATTTATATACTATTGCGTAAGCAGTGGTCATGGGAGGGTAAGAAGACAGGTCCGGCACGATGGATCAACGACATACAGAACATCACTGTTGGGGAAATCTTAGACGCCACTTTAATGCAACGGAAGGTGATCCCCTCCAGCAGTTATGCAGACATGTCTTTATTGCTCCTCCATAGAGCTTATATTACCCCACATATTAAGTCTAGGATGTCTCCAGGGGGCACATTCACATGTTCCAAATGTGGGACAGGAAATACAGACATATTTCATCACATGTGGGGATGCCCCAAAGTGCAGAAATTATGGCAATCTATTCATGCTGAACTACAGAATCTTGGCGAGATAGTCTTCCCTCTAACTCGCAATGGGCAATATTTAATATACTTGATAGCTCTCAACACAAATTCCCCAAACATGTTAAGGCCATGTTAATAATATGGGCCTCGGCTGCCAGGAAAAGTCTATTGCAACACTGGCTGGATCCATTACCACCACCCAAATCTCTCATTTATTCCAAAATATTGTATATTTTTCGAATGGATTGGCTGGATACCCTAACAAATAAAGAGAAATTAACCGGGAAATTTTTATCCACATGGTCGTTTTTCATTCCATCTCTGACTCAAGACATTAGGGACAAATTAAAGTCAAATTTTGAAAACACTCAGTGGTATCTTCTTCAGAAAATTAGTGGACATGATCCTATTCCTTAAAATTTTGATGGTTGTCAATTGAATGCAGGGAAATTATTGAGGTTTACATGTTGGGGGGATGGAGGGGGGAAGGCAGTGGGGGGGACACTTATGATTATTATGATTATTATACTTATGTGACAAGTTTGACACCTTTGAATTCGCATGACTTACTTTGTGGTAATGTTCCATATTTCATCACATCAAGTTTTAAATGTGTCATTTCAGATTGTTACTTCATGACTTGTATAAGTAAAAATTTATTGTAATACTTTTAAAATCAATAAATCATATTGGAAAAAAAAAATCCATTCTGTTAGTTGCTGCCCACTGCTCCAGTTTATTTATATCTTTTTGAATCCTCTCTCTTCTCTAGTATTAGCTACCCCTCCTAGCTTTGTGTCATCAGCAAATTTGATCAGTTTACCCTCAATTCCTTCATCTAAATCATTGATAAAGATGTTGAACAATACAGGGCCCAAAACAGAGCCTTGTGGTACCCCACTTGAGACATTCTTCCAACTGGATGTGCAGCCATTTACGACCACTCTTTGGGTCCGATCACTAAGCTAGTTATGAATCCACCTACAGTTGCCTTGTCCATTCCATACTTAGTCATTTTTTCAATAAGGATTGTGTGAGATACTTTGTCAAATGCTTTGCTGAAGTCAAGATATACTATATCTACAGCATTTCCCTGATCCACCCAGTCAGTGATTCTGTCATAGAAGGAAATTAAGTTAGACTGACATGACTTATTAGTTACAAACCCATGCTGACTCTGTTTAATCACTTCATTCTTATCCAGGTACTTGCATACATGTTCTTTAACCCCTTACTGCCATCGGACGTACTATCCCGTCCATGGTACCTGGGTCCGTATGACCAGGGACGGGATAGTACGTCATAAGCGATCAGCTGCGCTCCCTCCGGGAGCGCAGCCGATCGCGGCCGGGTGTCAGCTGATTATCACAGCTGACACCCGGCACTATGTGTCAGGAGCGGTCACGGACCGCTCCCGGCACATTAACCCCTGGCACACCGCGATCAAACATGATCGCGGTGTACCGGGGGCACAGGGGAGGATCGCGCAGGGAGGGGGCTCCCTGCGCGCTCCCCTGAGACCCTCAGAGCAGCGCGATGTGTCGCGCTGTTCCGAGGGTCCTTCCTCCCTGCAGGACCCCGGATCCAAGATGTCGCCGGGGTCCATCCGTGTCCTGCAGGGAGGCGGCTTCCTCAGTGCCTGCTGAGAGCATGCACTGCGAAGCCTGCAGCGATGCCAGAGCGATCGCTGGTGTGACAGAGTGCTGTGCACACTGTCACACCAGTGATCTGACCCTATACAGTGATGTCCCACCCTGGGACAAAGTAAAAAAGTAAAAAAAATAAAAATTGTTTAAAAAAATCATGAAAAAAATATATATATATTCCCCAATAAATTCATTTTTTCCTGTAAATAAAAAAACAAAACAATAAAAGGACACATATTTGGTATCGCCGCGTCCATAACAACCCCCCCTATAAAACTGTCCCACTAGTTAACCCCTTTAGTGAACCTCTTAAAAAAAAAACAAAAAGCAAAAAATCAATGCTTTATCATCATACCGCCAAACAAAAAGTGGAATAACACACGATCAAAAAGACGGATATAAATAAACATGGTACCGCTGAAAACGTCATCTTGTCCCGCAAAAAACGAGCCGCCATAAAGCATCATCAGCGAAAAAATAAAAAAGTTATAGCTCGCAGAATAAAGCGATGCAAAAATAATAATTTTTTATATAAAATTGGTTTTATTCTATAAAAGCGCCAAAACATAAAAAAAGACATAAATGAGGTATCCCATAATCGTACTGACCCAAGAATAAAACTGCTTTATCAATTTTACCACACGCGGAACGGTATAAACGCCTCCCCCAAAAGAAATTCATGAATTGCTGATTTTTGTTCATTCTAACCTCCCAAAATTCGAAATAAAAAGCGACCAAAAAACGTCCCATGCTCAAAAATGGTACCAATAAAAACGTCACCTCGTCCCGCAAAAAATAAGACCTCACATGACTCTGTGGGCCAAAATATACAAAAATTATAGCTCTCAAAATGTGGTGATGCAAAAACTATTTTTTGCAATAAAAAGCGTCTTTTAGCGTGACAGCTGCCAATCATAAAAACCCGCTATAAATAGTAAATCAAACCCCCCTTATCACCCCCTTAGTTAGGGAAAAATAATAAAATAAAAAAAATGAATTTATTTCCATTTTCCCATTAGGGTTAGGGTTGGTGCTAAAGTTACGGTTAGGGTTGGCGCTAAAGTTAGGATTAGGGTTAGGGTTGGGATTAGGGTTATGGGTGTGTTAGGGTTAGGTTTGTGGTTAGGGTTGGGACTAGGGTTAGGGGTGTGTTGGGGTTAGGGTTGGAGTTACAATTGGGGGGTTTCCGCTGTTTAGGCATATCAGGAGCTCTCCAAATGTGACATGGCGTCTGATCTCAATTCCAGCCAATTCTGCATTGAAAAAGTCAAACGGTGCTCCTTCACTTCTGAGCTCTGCCATGCGCCCAAACAGTAGTTTACCCCCGCATATGGGGTATCAGCGTACTCTGGACCCCAAGAGTTATTGTGCAATTTGTCCTATTTCTTCTGTTACCCTTGGGAAAATAAAAAACTGGGGTAAAAATATCATTTTTTAAAATGATTTTTTTTGTTTTTACGACTGTACGTTATAAACTTCTGTGAAGCACTTCGGGGTTCAAAGTGCTCACCACACATCTAGATAAGTTCCTTGTGGGGTCTGTTTTCCAAAATGGGGTCACTTGTGGGGGGTTTCCACTGTTTAGGCGCATCAGGGGCTCTCCAAATGTGACATGACGCCCCAGACCATTCCATCAAAGTCTGCAATCCAAAACGTCACTACTTCCCTTCCGAGTCCCAACGTGCACCCATACAGTAGTTTTCTCCCACATATTGGGTATCAGCGTACTCAGGACAAATTGGACAACAACTTTTGGGGTCCAATTTCTCCTGTTACCCTTATGAAAATAAAATATTGGGGGCGAAAAAAATCATTTTTGTAAAAAAAAAAAAAAATATTATTTTTACGGCTGTACGTTATAAACTTCTGTGAAGCACTTCGGGGTTCAAAGTGCTCACCACACATCTAGATAAGTTCCTTGAGGGGTCTAGTTTCCAAAATGGTGTCATTTATGGGGGTTTCCACTGTTTAGGCAGATCAGGAGCTCTCCAAACACGACATGGCATCCAGCCAATTCTGTGTTGAAAAAGTCGAACGGCGCTCCTTCCCTTCCAAACTCTGCCATGCACCTAAACAGTGGTTTACCCCCACATATGGGGTATCAGCGTACTCAGAACAAATTGCACAATAACTTTTGGAGTCTTGTTACCCTTGGGAAAATAAAAATTGGGGTGAAAAGATCATTTTTGTGGAAAAATATGATTTTTAATTTTACGGCTCTTCGTTATAAACTTGTGTGAAGCACTTTGGGGTTCAAATTGCTCACCAAAGATCTAGATAAGTTCCTTGGGGGGTCTAGTTTCCCAAAT
Organism: Oophaga sylvatica; assembly: GCA_033576555.1. Taxonomy (NCBI): domain Eukaryota; kingdom Metazoa; phylum Chordata; class Amphibia; order Anura; family Dendrobatidae; genus Oophaga; species Oophaga sylvatica. Next base: position 94,452 of record JARQOD010000524.1, read on the forward strand.
GGGGTCACTTGTGGGGGGTTTCCACTGTTTAGGCACATCAGAGGCTCTCCAAATGCAACATGGCGTCCAATCTCAATTCCAGCCAATTTTGTTTGGAAAAAGTCAAATGGTGCTCCTTCCATTCCGAGCTCTGCTGTGCGCCCAAGCAGTGGTTCCCCCCCCACATATGGGGTATCAGCGTACTCAGGACAAATTGGACATCAACTTTTGAGGTCCAATTTCTCCTGTTACCTATGGGAAAATAAAAAAATTAGTGACTAAAAGATAATTTTTGTGGGAAAAAAATAGGATTTTTTATTTTCATGCTCGGGCATTATAAACTTGTGTGAAGCACTTGGGGGTTCAAAGTGCTCACCAAAGATCTAGATAAGCTCCTTAGGGGGTCTAGTTTCCAAAATGGGGTCATTGTGGGGGGTTTCCACTGTTTAGGCACATCTTGGGCACTGCAAACGGAACATGACCCCCATCAACGTCTGCATTCCAAAACGTTACTACTTCCTTTCCAAGCCCTGTCGTGCGCCCAAACAGTTTTTCCCCCCCCCACCACATATGGGGTATCAGCGTACTCAGGACAAATCGGACAACAACTTTTGGGGTCCAATTTCCTTGGGAAAAATCAAAAATTTGGGACTAAAAAATCATTTTTGTGGAAAATTGTTTTTTTTGTTATTTTTCAGACCCAGGCATTATAAACTTTTGTGAAACACTTGGGGGTTCAAAGTGCTCACAACAGATCTAGATAAGTTCCTTAGGGGGTCTAGTTTCCAAAATGGTGTCACTTGTGGGGGGTTTCCACTGTTTAGGCACATCAGGGGCACTCCAAACACGACATGGCGTCCAATCTCAATTCCAGCCAATTTTAGTTTGAAAAAGTCAAACGGCGCTCCTTCCCTTACGAGCTCTGCCGTGTGCCCAAACAGTGGTTTTCCCCCACATATGGGGTATTGGCGTACTCAGGAGAAATTGCACAACTTTATCTGTCCATTTGCTTCTTTTACCCTTGTGAAATATAAAAAAAAAGTTTGTAATAGATCATTTTTGTGGCTAAAAAGTTAAATATTCATTTTTTCCTTCCACGTTGCTTCAGCTCCTGTGAATCACCTGAAGGGTTAATAAACTTCTTGAATGTGGTTTTGAGTACCTTGAGGGGTGCAGTTTTTAGAATGGTGTCACTTTTGGGTATTTTCTGCTATATAGACCCCTCAAAGTGACTTCAAATATGAGGTGGTCCCTAAAAAAAATGGCTTTGTTTATTTTGTTGTAAAAATGAGAAATCGCTGGTCAACTTTTAACCCTTATAATTTCCTAAGAAAAAAAAATTTGGTTCCAAAATTGTGCTGATGTAAAGTAGACATGTGGGAAATGTTATTTCTTAACTATTTTGTGTGACATATTTCTCTGTTTTAAGGGAATAAAAATTCAAAGTTTGAAACTTGCAAAATTTTCAAAATTTTCGCCATATTTGCGTTTTTTTCAAAAATAAACGCAAGTTATATGGAAGAAATTTTACCACTAACGTGAAGTACAATATGTCACGAGAAAACATTCTCAGAATCGCGAAGATCCGTTGAAGCGTTCCAGAGTTATAACCTCATAAAGAGACAGTGGTCAGAATTGTAAAAATTGGCCCGGTCATTAACGTGCAAACCACCCTTGGGGTTAAGGGGTTAATAATTTGTTCAAAGATCTTTCCTGGTATAGATGTCAGACTCACCGGCCTATAGTTCCCTGGGTCCACCTTCTTCCCCTTTTTGAAGATAGGAACAACATTTGCTCTTCTCCAGTCTTCTGGGACTTCTCCTGTTCTCCAAGAATTTTCAAAGATTATGGACAGTGGTTCAAGAATTTCTTCTGCTATCTCTATCTCCTTCAGTACTCTGGGGTGTGATTCATCTGGACCTGGAGACTTGAATTCATTTAGGTTAGCTAAGTTTTCCTCACTGTCTTTCTGTTTATAGATATCCTGGATTCTTCTATTCCTTAATAGGACAGTGAAGATCAGTTGATGTACATTTCCTTTCTGAGAGAAAACAGATGCAAAATAGGAATTTAACAGTTCAGCCTTCTCAACATCCTGACTTACCATTTCATCATTTTCATCCTGTAAAAATCCTATAGCATCTTTGACTTTTCTTTTAGTTTTGACGTATCCCCAAAATCCTTTTTTGTTGCTTTTGATGTCACTTGCAAGCCTTAATTCATTGTCAGCTTTAGATAATCTGATTTGTGCCCTGCAGGTTCTGCAGACTGCATTATATTCTTCTTTAGATATGCCTCCCTCTTTCCATTTGATAAACATTTCTTTCTTCCTTTTTAGCATGTGTTTAAGTTCTGTGTTCATCCATCCTGGTTTCCTTAAATGCTTCCCATTCTTCACTCTTTTCGGAATTGTTGAAAAATGATATTCTCAAAGCACAATTGTTAAGATTTTCTGTGTAGCCCAGCTGGCGCCACATGTTACCCTGGAGGATGCATGGAAGGTAATTCACAATCACTCAATATTCATTCACACTTCACATTTCCCTATAGTGCCACCAGAGGGAGCCCTTTAGAGTATATAAGGGTGTGGAGAGACGCAGCAGTAGCTTAGATCTCCTCAGAACAGCAGGAGTTCAGACAGACTGTGAGAGATTCCAGTCAGAGCAGTGGACAAGCTAGTTACCTCAGAACGTGCTGACTGATAGTTCCCTAGGGAAGAGGAAAGTGACTCTCGGAGTGTGCACAGATCAGTCTGACGGAATGTTTTGATAGCTACTTCGGACAGAGTCTAAGAAAGAAGTGAAGGAAAGGGAACTGCAGTATTTGTAACAACGAATCAACTGAGGCAGAGGTGTATCTAGGCTTTCTGGCACCCGGGTCAAGAATTTGTTTCCGCGCTCCCCCCCCCCCCCCCCCCCCCCCCCACACATGCGATTTGCACACTTAGTCATGTACCGACGAGCTGCTCTCCCTAATGCTCTCAATGTTCAGTGAAAAACTGAGAGAATCATAGAATCATAGAATGGTAGAGTTGGAAGGGACCTCCTGGGCCATCTGGTCCAACCCCCTGCTCAAAGCAGGATTCTCTAAATCATCCCAGACAGATGTCTGTCCAGCCTTTGTTTGAAGACTTCCATTGAAGGAGAACTTACCACCTCTCGTGGCAGCCTGTTCCACTCCTTGATCACCCTAACTGTCAAAAAGTTTTTTCTAATATCTAATCTGTGTCTCCTCCCATTCAGTTTCATCCCATTGCTTCTAGTCTTTCCTTGTGAAGCAGAAGAGAAGCTCGTTGTCACAGGACCATAAGTATGAAAATCGCATATGAGTGAAGTGTCCATGTGATGACTACTGGAACCTGCAGAGCTGAATCCTGACATTGCAGCTTCTGAATTCTCACAACTAATGCACTGCACACTTTTAGGATTCTCCCTTACCGGTGGCGAGAGTACACGGTCATGTCAGCACAAGCATGTGATTTATATACTTCTGGCCACATTCCGACTAGACGTGCCCGGCCTCGCTCCGTTCATTTTCATTGAGTGAGGCCACATGTCTAGTCAGCATGTAACCGCATGTATGTAAATCACCGGCACGAGAGAATCCTGACAGCATGCAGTGCGCACTGTGAGAATTCAGAAATTGACTAATTCTCATGTTTTTATTTGTTAGGAGCATTAAAGGGGCTGTCCAGGTTTGTGCTGAGTCTGCAGTCATTCTATGTGACACAGACCTGGAGAACCCCTTTAATGCTCCTAACAAATAAAGACATGAGAATTAGTCAATTTCACAAATAATATTTACATCCAGGTACCTTATAGATGACGTCGTCTCTGGAGTCGTTCTCCTTTTCTTCATCTTGTCCAGATCCCATGATGAGTTTTCTCATCCACAGCCGTCTCTGCAGACCTCCATCTTGTCCGCTCTTCTGCACCAACTCTCCACACGATGCCCTTAAAGACAAAAGAGTCATTATAATGCCCCTAAATAAAAATATCTGCAATATACTGTCACCTCACACTATTCCCCTCCCTCCTCACACTGTCTGCTCTCACATCCCCCCTGTTCAGCATATAGTCTCCTTATATATTTACCCCCTCACTATACTGTCTGCTCACACATAACCCTGACTCCCCATACTGTGTCCACATACATTCACCCGTTCACTCCCCACACTGTCTGCAACCATCCCCCATACTGTTTCCTCATACATACATACTCTTCAGTACCCTCAAATCCTCCCACACATATTAAATACCCCCATCCCCACTCCAAATCCCCGGCCCCCACACATAAAATAGCCCCCCATCCCCACTCCAAATCCCCCACACATAAAATAGCCCCTCATCCCCACTCCAAATCCCCCCACACATAAAATAGCCCCTCATCCCCACTCCAAATCCCCCCACACATAAAATAGCCCCCCATCCCCACTCCAAATCCCCGGCCCCCACACATAAATAGCCCCCCATCCCCACTCCAAATCCCCCACACATAAAATAGCCCCTCATCCCCACTCCAAATCCCCCCACACATAAAATAGCCCCCCATCCCCACTCCAAATCCCCCCACACATAAAATAGCCTCTCATCCCCACTCCAAATCCCCCCACACATAAAATAGCCCCCCATCCCCACTCCAAATCCCCGGCCCCCACACATAAAATAGCCCCCCATCCCCAAATCCCCCCACACATAAAGTAACCCCCCATCCCCACTCTAAATTCACCCCCCCCATACACACACATTATGCCCCCCCCATCTTCGGTGGTATCTTCAGCTCCATATTGGAGCACACTTACCACCATCGTTCCCCCACCTTGCCGCTGCCGGCCAGTGACGTCAGCAGCGTGATCACATGACCTGATCACGCTGCTGGCGCCGCTCTGACCCGCAGTCAGAGCTTCAATTGTACTGGCGTCTGTATAGACGCCAGTGCAATTGATTCCTGGCTGGGAGCCGGCACGCAGCAGCTTCTCTGCGCCGGCTGTCAGCTTGACAGCCGGCACAGGGAACCGCCGACTCTCAGGCCGGGGGCGGCAGAACACAGCCGCGGGGGAGACACAGCGGACCGCCGCATTAGGCGGCCCGACTGCGCCCCCCTGCCGGCTGCGCCCGGGGCACGTGCCCCGGCTGCCCCCCCCTAGATACGCCCCTGAACTGAGGTATTGTTAGAGAGCGAGCGTGCCGACGCTTAGAGAGCGGTGAAGATAAAGAAAGCTGACATCTACTGCTGCCTGTCCTTATGTTAAAGGTGTGAGTAGGACGACAGGCAAGTGGAAAAGGAAAAGAGAGAGTGACTGAGGATGAATAGCAATGATGGCTTACCTCCACTCTGCATAACCGGACACCGGGTCCGAGCTTGCTAGTACCTTCATGGCTAGTGGGAGAAACCGGAGACCCTGCTGGACTTCAGGTCGCAGAGGGGCCCAACAGTGCTGATACGTAACCGGGGTCAGGAAGCACAGGAGTCTGGTCAGTGCAACCATTGAAGACTTAGTTCTGTCCAAAAGAAGGCTCCACCACAAATCAGCCAGGCGTAGCAAAGAGAACGGAGTTAAACTTTGTTTCATGCAAGTTAGAAACTCACACAACTATAGACGTAAGGAGGCCCTACACCTACTCAGTGATTACTGGACGTGCATCCTCCACCCTGACGGCCTCCCGGGACGTGCCTGCAACTTCATCACCAGTAAAGGTAAAGAAAAGAGACTGTCTTGTGTGTGTTTGCATTATTGGTCCTGCATCCTTACACCGCCATATACCTCGAGGGACCAGTCTCACCTGTGGGAGACTTAACACCTTGCTGCCCAGTAACAACCCCTCAGAGGATCTACCCTGCAGCGCTGGTCATCCTGATCAGAAACCACAGGTGGCGTCACGAACATTTCTACAATCCCCTGTAAATATCCCCCTTTTTAGTGAGCGCCCAGGGCAACGGACCGAGCTGCGCTACCCGTGACATCCCCAGTGAAGTGAACGGGCTCGGTGCCGAGTACCCCAAAGCCCTGGTAGTGAGTGACTCATCTACACCCTTCCTGGACATTTTTGTCCTTAAGGATATCCAGCCATTGGATCCCTCTAATTCTCTTTCTGAGTCCCTTAAAATCTGCCTTTCTGAAATCTAACCTTGACGTCTGAGTCTTCACAGGTCTTCCTCCTCTTGTTATCCAAAATTCTAAAATAGCATGGTCACTACCTCCTAGGGTCCCAGCCACTCTTACCTCCTCAACCATTTCTTCCCTGTTTATAAGGATTAGATCCAAGGTAGCAGATCCCCTTGTTTTCTCCCCTACCTTTTGGAAGATAAAGTTGTCAGCAAGAGAGGATAAGAATTTCCTTGACCTGTTAGTTTTGCCTGAGAGAGATTCCCAACAAATGTCTGCATAGTTGAAATCTCCCATGACCACTATGTCATATTTTTGGAGAACTTGGCCATTTGATGCATAAAGAGTTCATCCATATCTTCAGCTTGCATAGGCGGCCTGTAGTAAATGCCTACAATGGTGTCCTTTCCATTGTTCTGTCCTTGTATTCTTACCCAGTTTCCACAGAACTCCCAGTCTCTGAAGCATCAATCTCTCTGCAGATATACGCTTTTCTAACATACCATGTGACACATCCTCGTTTATCAAGTCTGTTTCTTGCAGATAAGTTGTATCCTTCTAGCCTTGTATTCCAATCATGTGTATTGTCCCACCAAGTCTCAGTGATTCCAATGACATCATACTTCTTCTCCTGCGTTAGTAGTTCCAATTCTCCTTGTTTGTTGCCCATGCTTTGTGCATTTGTATAGAAACATTTTAGTTTGTGATTGATTTCTCTTTCCAATATTTTTATTATGTAAAATAAAATAAAAGTTCCTTCACTGTATATTTTGCTGGTTCCTCCTCCTCTCATCTTCCCCTTACTGTTGGGGTTCCTCAAGGATCAGTCCTAGGCCCCCTCCTCTTCTCTTTGTACACCGCCCCTATTGGATAAACAATCAGTAGATTTGGTTTCCAGTACCATCTCTATGCTGATGACACCCAATTATATACTTCTCCTGATATCAAGCCTGCCTTTTTAGAAAACACCAGTGATTCTTACTGCTGTCTCTAACATCATGTCCACCCTCTATCTGAAACTGAACCTGTCAAAAACGGAACTCGTCGTGTTTCCTCCCTCTACTAACCTACCTTTGCCTGACATTGCTATCTCCGTGTGTGGTTCCACCATTACTCCCCAGGAATATGCCCGCTATCTTGGGGTCATACTTGATTCCAAGCTTTCATTCACCCCCCACATCTGATCACTGGCTCGCTCTTGTTATCTCCACCTCAAAAACATCTCTAGAATTCGACCTTTCTTACTTTCGACTCTGCAAAAACTCTTACTGTTTCTCTTATTCATTCTCGTCTGGACTACTGTGACTTTCTACTAATCGGTCTCCCTCTTACCAAACTCTCCACTCTCCAATTCGTCCTGAAGGCTGCAGCTAGGATCATATTCCTCACCAATAGTTATACCGATGCCTCTACCTTGGGCCAGTCATTACATTGGTTACCCATCCACTACAGAATCCAGTACAAACTTACACTGTGTTCAGAATTATTAGGCAAATGAGTATTTTGATCACATCATCCTTTTTATACATGTTGTCCTACTCCAAGCTGTATAGTCCGGAAAGCCAACTGCCAATTATGTAAATCAGGTGATTTGCATCTCTGTAATGAGGAGGGGTGTGATCTAATGACATCAACACCCTATATAAGGTGTGCTTAATTTTTAGGCAACTTCCTTTCCTTTGGCAAAATGGGTCAGAAGAGAGATTTGACGGACTCTGAAAAGTCAAAAATTGTGAGATGTCTTGCAGAGGGTGCAGCAGTGTAGCGCCGGCGTCCTCTGCCAGGCAGGGACGCTGTTCCCCTGCGCCAGCGTCCTCTGCCAGGCAGGGACGTCGCTCCCCTTACCCTCACACAGCGTCCTCCTTCCGCCCTGCTGGGGCTGCGCGCTCCTTCCCTGCCACTGGGCTTAGGGCGCGCGCGCACGCCCCCGCTCTTAAAGGGGCCGCGCGCATCTTTCAAAAAAGGTCCCCGGCCAATGCCGGAGGACTCCACCCTATATAAAGTACTTCCTCCTTAATGGAGGTGCCCGAGCAATGTTGTTGTTGCACTGTTTACTCTGCTTCAGCCCTCAGGGTCCGTTACCAGTTACCTGCCTGTTTCCTGCCAGTTTGCTGTCTGCTACCTGCCCGCAAGCCTGCCTGGAGGTTCGGCCGTCACATGCGGTGACCATCGGCAATTCCAGAGACTCTCGCCTGCTCACTTGGGGGCGCTCATCTGCCATCTGCCTGCAAGCCTACCTGGAGGTTCGGCCATCACCTGCGGTGTTCATCGGCTGTTCCAGAGACTCTCGCCTGCTCACTTGGGGGCGCTCATCTGCCATCTGCCTGCAAGCCTACCTGGAGGTTCGGCCATCACCCGCGGTGTCCATCGGCTATTCCAGAGACTCTCGCCTGCTCACTTGGGGGCGCTCATCTGTCATCTGCCTGCTAGCCTACCGGGAGGCTCCACCGTCTCAGGTCGTATATACCTGTCCATTCAGAGACTGCCCCGGCCCTTGCCTGCCTGTTTATCCTGAGACTGCCCCGGTCACTTGCCGTGACTTCCTGCCTGTCTACCCAGAGACTGCCCCGGTCACTTGCCGTGACTACCTGCCTGTCTACCCAGAGACTGCCCCGGTCACTTGCCGTGACTACCCGCCTGTTTATCCAGAGACTGCCCCGGTCACTTGCCGTGACTACCTGCCTGTCTACCCAGAGACTGCCCCGGTCACTTGCCGTGACTACCCGCCTGTCTATCCAGAGACTGCCCCGGTCACTTGCCGTGACCTCCCACCTGTCTGCCAGAGACTGCCCCCGTCACTTGCAGTGACTTCCTGTCCGTCTCCCCGGGCGCCACCCGCTCCTTTACAAGGAAAGCCTTCTTGTATAATAAAGCTCAGAGGTTCCGCCTCCCAGACCCGTTACAGTTTGCTCGGGCCATGGAACCCGGTGGCACCCAAACTCCCTCGCTCTCTGACCTGTGTCATGAACTGTCTCGTCAGAGGTCTCAACAGGAGTCCATCCTGGGTCACCTGCGGAATGTTAATTCCCGCCTGGACACCCTGACTACTTCACCAGCAACCACCGCGGGCGCCATGACTCGCAATCCGGCAGTTCCGCTGCTTACCAATTCCGTGGTTTCCGTTCCTGGACCTCGACTCTCAGCTCCTCCTCGGTTTGGAGGCGACCCTGCTCTGGCTCGGGGTTTCATTAACCAGTGCACCCTGCATTTTGAACTCCTGGCACACCAGTTTAACTCCGACCGGGCCAAAATTGCCTTCATCATGTCCCATCTCACCGGAGAGGCCCTGGCCTGGCTAAATCCTCTTTGGGAAAGAGAAGATCCTCTGGTGTCTGACCTGTCTGCTTTTCTCTCAGCCTTCCGGAAGGTATTCGACGAACCCGGACGGAAGACCTCCTCTGCATCATCTCTGCTGCGTCTCCGTCAGGGAAGTCTCACCGTGGGTCAATATGCCATACGGTTCCGTACCCTTGCCTCGGAGCTGGCTTGGGATAATGACGCTCTGATATCTGTCTTCTGGGAGGGTCTGTCCGGCCGTATTAAAGATGAACTTGCCGGTCGGGACATTCCAACCTCTCTCGATGACCTAATAACTCTTGCCAATCGAATTGATCTACGGTTCCAGGAGCGCGCTAAAGAGGTCACCCGTGAGAGAAGGTTTCCTCGTCTAGCTCCTTCTTTTCAGAGACCTGTAACTCCTTCCGTTTCTCCTCAGGTACACTCTTCTGAGCCTATGCAAGTCGACCAGACCAAGATGGTCAAAGCCCGTCAGGACTCACGCCGTACCGAGAGGAGTTGCTTCTACTGTGGCAGTAAGGAGCACTGGATCCGTACCTGCTCAGAGAGGTCGGGAAACGCCTGTGTCTAGGTTCACTCGGAGAGGTCCACCTAGACAAAATAAATCCTCTTCATCTCTGCTGCTGTCAGTCTCAATTCTCCTCGGTGAGAACCGTTATTTCGAACTAGCCCAACTTGATTCTGGAGCAGCCGGGAATCTTGTTTCACAGGCTCTAGTAGAAAAATATTGCATTCCTACCAAACCTCTGGTTGAACCAGTATCTGTTGCTGCTGTGGATGGGGGTCTCCTACCACGTCCCATCCAACTTATCACTGAAGCCATAACCCTGCAGGTGGGAATGTTGCATTCTGAGAGCATCTCGTTTCATGTTCTGCCTGGACTCTCTCACGCTTTCTTACTAGGTCTGCCTTGGCTCCAAAAGCATGCACCCGTGCTCGACTGGCAGACTGGAGAGATCCTTCGCTGGGGACAGGACTATCATAAAACGTGTTTGGTTCCTGTTCATCCCGTCCATCCTTCTCCTACACCAACTAATCTACCAGAGCTCCCGATTCCATATTGGTCATTCGCTGATGTCTTTAATAAAAAGGAAGCAGAGACATTACCCCCTCACAGACCGTATGATTGCCCGATCGACCTGCTACCCGGTACTACGCCTCCCCGTGGGCGTATTTACCCATTGTCCGCTGCTGAGACCAGGTCGATGTCCGAATATATCGAGGAGAATTTGGCCAAGGGATTCATCCGGAAATCCACCTCCCCAGCGGGAGCAGGTTTCTTCTTCGTAAAAAAGAAAGACGGCTCTCTCCGTCCCTGTATTGACTACAGAGGCCTAAATTTGATCACGGTGAAGAATAAGTACCCTCTTCCGCTCATTCCAGAATTGTTTGATCGTCTGAGGGGGGCTAGAATCTTCACCAAACTGGATCTTCGTGGGGCATATAACCTAGTCCGTATCCGTCGGGGAGATGAATGGAAGACGGCATTCAACACCCGGGACGGCCACTACGAGTATTTGGTGATGCCCTTTGGTCTCTGTAATGCTCCAGCAGTCTTTCAGGAGTTGGTCAATGACATCTTCCGGGACCTTCTCTACTCCTGCGTTGTGGTGTACCTAGACGACATCTTGGTCTTCTCTCCGGATCTCCAGTCTCACCGGAGGGATGTTCGTCAGGTTCTGCTCAGGCTCAGGCAGAATCACCTCTTCACCAAATATGAGAAGTGCCTCTTTGAGCAGACCTCGCTTCCGTTTTTGGGCTACATCATTTCTCAGACAGGCCTACAAATGGATCCGGAGAAACTGTCTGCCATCGAGAAATGGCCCCGACCGGAGGGGTTGAAGGCCATTCAGCGGTTCCTGGGATTCGCCAATTATTACCGCCTTTTCATACCGCACTTCTCTTCCCGGACGGCTCCAATCTCCGCGCTCACCCGCAAGGATGCTAATCCCAAACAGTGGACGCCCGAAGCAGAGGAGGCCTTTCTTTCTTTAAAACAGGCCTTCTCTTCCGCTCCAGTGCTGCATCGCCCGGACGGCAACAAGCAGTTCTTCCTGGAGGTGGACGCTTCCTCTTCTGGAGCCGGAGCGGTACTTACTCAAAAATCTTCATCCGGGAGGATGGTATCTTGCGGCTTCTTCTCCAAACTCTTCTCCTCTTCAGAGCGCAATTACTCCATAGGAGACCGAGAGTTATTGGCCATCAAGCTGGCATTGGAGGAGTGGCGTTACCTACTCGAGGGGGCTCTTCATCCGGTAATCATTTACACTGACCACAAAAATCTGGCTTACCTCCAGCATGCCCAGAGACTTAACCCTCGCCAGGCCCGGTGGTCCTTGTTTTTTGCCCGCTTTGATTTTCTCTTACATTTTTGCCCGCCGACAAGAACATCAAGGCAGACGCCTTGTCCCGGTCCTTCCTGGTGTCGGATCTCGAGGAGGAACCTAAACATATCATCGATCCCGCCAGAGTGATGCAGGTGGCTCCCGTGAGTTTAAATCGTCTCCCTCCTGGTAAAACGTTCGTATCGGTAACCGATCGGGAGAGAATCCTACACTGGGGTCATTCGTCTAAACTAGCTGGCCAGTAAAAAAGACCCTCCAGCTCATTACTCGGCATTACTGGTGGCCTACCCTGCACAAGGACGTAATAGACTTTGTTTCTGCCTGTGTCTCCTGTGCCCGCAACAAAGTTCCAAGACACCTGCCTGCCGGCCGTCTTCTTCCGCTTCCTGTACCCGCTGCCCCTGGCAGCATATAGCCATGGACTTCATAACAGATCTGCCCGTCTCTGCCGGTTGTACGGTCATTTGGGTGGTCGTTGACCGATTTTCCAAGATGGCTCACTTCATTCCCCTGCCAGGGCTTCCGTCTGCACCCGAGTTGGCTAAAGACTTTATCCGCCACATCTTCCGTCTTCATGGTCTGCCTCGTCACATTGTGTCGGATCGTGGGGTACAGTTCACCTCACGTTTCTGGAGAGCCACTTGTAAGTTGCTAGACGTCACCTTGGATTTCTCCTCCGCTTACCACCCACAGTCCAATGGACAAGTCGAGCGAATCAATCAGAATCTGACCAGTTATCTCCGACACTTCGTTAATGCCCACCATTCTGACTGGGTGGATCTCCTGCCTTGGGCCGAATTCTCTTATAACAATCACGAGAGCGAATCTTCCTCCAAATCTCCGTTTTTTGTAGTCTTCGGTCAACACCCTCGGATCCCTGTTCCTGTCTCCATCTCTGTGGACAATCCAGCTGCGGAATCTCTGGTTAATGAATTTTCCTCCATATGGGAGAGTACCCGGTCCGCACTCATTCTGTCATCCGAGCGCATGAAGAAACATGCTGACAAAAAACGTCTGGATCCTCCTCAATTCCGTCCGGGGAGTAAGGTCTGGCTTTCGTCCAAGTATGTCCGGCTCAAGATTCCTTCCTACAAGTTAGGCCCTCGGTTCATCGGTCCTTTTGAGATCATCAGTCAGATCAACCCGGTGTCCTATAAATTGAAACTCCCGGCCAATTTGCGGATTCCTAACTCCTTCCATGTATCTCTCCTCAAACCGGTGGTACTTAACTCTTTTGTCAAGTCTACAGGTACACCTCCTGCTCCAGTGTCTGCTGAAGACGAATTTGAGGTAGAGAACATTCTGGCCACCAAAAGGGTAGGAAGAAAGACCTATTTTCTGGTGGATTGGAAGGGGTTTGGTCCTGAGGAGAGAACGTGGGAGCCTCGGGAGAACATCCATGCCCCTCTCATTTAGCTAAATTTCTTTCTGGCCTAAAAAAGGGGGGGCCTAAAGTGGGGGTACTGTAGCGCCGGCGTCCTCTGCCAGGCAGGGACGCTGTTCCCCTGCGCCAGCGTCCTCTGCCAGGCAGGGACGTCGCTCCCCTTACCCTCACACAGCGTCCTCCTTCCGCCCTGCTGGGGCTGCGCGCTCCTTCCCTGCCACTGGGCTTAGGGCGCGCGCGCGTGCACGCCCCCGCTCTTAAAGGGGCCGCGCGCATCTTTCAAAAAAGGTCCCCGGCCAATGCCGGAGGACTCCACCCTATATAAAGTACTTCCTCCTTAATGGAGGTGCCCGAGCAATGTTGTTGTTGCACTGTTCACCCTTCAGGGTCCGTTACCAGTTACCTGCCTGTTTCCTGCCAGTTTGCTGTCTGCTACCTGCCCGCAAGCCTGCCTGGAGGTTCGGCCGTCACATGCGGTGACCATCGGCAATTCCAGAGACTCTCGCCTGCTCACTTGGGGGCGCTCATCTGCCATCTGCCTGCAAGCCTACCTGGAGGTTCGGCCATCACCTGCGGTGTTCATCGGCTGTTCCAGAGACTCTCGCCTGCTCACTTGGGGGCGCTCATCTGCCATCTGCCTGCAAGCCTACCTGGAGGTTCGGCCATCACCCGCGGTGTCCATCGGCTATTCCAGAGACTCTCGCCTGCTCACTTGGGGGCGCTCATCTGTCATCTGCCTGCTAGCCTACCGGGAGGCTCCACCGTCTCAGGTCGTATATACCTGTCCATTCAGAGACTGCCCCGGCCCCTTGCCTGCCTGTTTATCCTGAGACTGCCCCGGTCACTTGCCGTGACTTCCTGCCTGTCTACCCAGAGACTGCCCCGGTCACTTGCCGTGACTACCTGCCTGTCTACCCAGAGACTGCCCCGGTCACTGCCGTGACTACCCGCCTGTTTATCCAGAGACTGCCCCGGTCACTTGCCGTGACTACCTGCCTGTCTACCCAGAGACTGCCCCGGTCACTTGCCGTGACTACCCGCCTGTCTATCCAGAGACTGCCCCGGTCACTTGCCGTGACCTCCCACCTGTCTGTCCAGAGACTGCCCCGTCACTTGCAGTGACTTCCTGTCCGTCTCCCCGGGCGCCACCCGCTCCTTTACAAGGAAAGCCTCCTTGTATAATAAAGCTCAGAGGTTCCGCCTCCCAGACCCGTTACAAGCAGTCTTGAAAATGCCAAACTTTTGAAGCGTGATCACCGAACAATCAAGCGTTTCATGGCAAATAGCCAACAGGGTCGCAAGAATCGTGTTGATAAAAAAAAGCGCAAAATAACTGCCCATGAATTGAGGAAAATCAAGCGTGAAGCTGCCAAGACACCATTTGCCACCAGTTTAGCCATATTTCAGAGCTGCAACGTTACTGGAATATCAAAAAGCACAAGGTGTGCCATACTCAGGGACATGGCCAAGGTAAGGAAAGCTGAAAAACGACAACCTTTGAATAAGAAACATAAGATAAAATGTCAAGACTGGGCCAAGAAATATCTTAAGACTGATTTTTCTAAAGTTTTATGGACTGATGAAATGAGAGTGACTCTTGATGGGCCAGATGGATGGGCCCGAGGCTGGATCAGTAAAGGGCAGAGAGCTCCACTCCGACTCAGATGCCAGCAAGGTGGAGGTGGGGTACTGGTATGGGCTGGGATCATCAAAGATGAACTTGTGGGACCTTTTCGGGTTGAGGATGGAGTGAAGCTCAACTCCCAGACCTACTGCCAGTTTCTGGAAGACGCCTTCTTCAAGCAGTGGTACAGGAAGAAGTCGGTATCGTTCAACAAAAACATGATTTTCATGCAGGACAATGCTTCATCACATGCATTCAAACACTCCACAGTGTGGCTGGCCAGTAAAGGTCTAAAGCCCCCTTGTTCACCTGATTTGAACCCAATAGAGAACCTGTGGTCCCTCATAAAATGTGAGATCTACAGGGAGGGAGAACAGTCCACGTCTCGGAGCAGTGTCTGGAGGCTGTGGTGGCTGCTGCATGCAATGTTGATCGTAAACAGATCAAGCAACTGACAGAATCTATGGATGGAGGCGTCTGAGTGTCATTGTAAAGAAAGGTGGCTATATTGGTCACTGATTTTATTTTGTTTGTTTTTGAATGTCAGAAATGTTTATTTCTAAATTTTATGTTGTTATATTGGTTTACCTGGTGAAAATAAACAAGTGAGATGGGTATACATTTGTTTTTTATTAAGTTGCCTAATAATTCTGCACAGTAATAGTTACCTGCATAAACAGATATCCTCCTAAGATGACCAAATCTAAAAAAAACCCCACTCCAACTTCCTTAAAAATATTAAGCTTTGATATTTGAGTCTTTTGGGTTGATTGAGAACATAGTTGTTGTTCAATAATAAAAAGAATCCTCTCAAATACAACTTGCCTAATAATTCTGCACACAGTCTATTACCCTCACCCACAAAACACTCCATGGCTCAGCACCACCCAACATCTCCTCCCTTGTCTCAGCCTACCATCCTACCCGTGCCCTCCGTTCTGCTAATGACCTGAGGTTAGCATCCTCAATAATCAGAACCTCCCACTCCCATCTCCAAGACTTTTCACGTGCTGCGCCAATTCTTTGGAATGCACTACCCAGGTAAATTATTATTATTTATTATTATTATACATTTTTATAGCGCCATTTATTCCATGGCGCTTTACATGTGAAGAGGGGCAAATATAGACAAGTACAGTAAACATGAGCAATACAAGGCACACACAAGTACAGAAGGAGAGAGGACCCTGCCCGCAAGGGCTCACAGTCTACAGGGATGGGTGAGGATACACTAGGAGAGGGTAGAGCTGGTCGTGCGGTGGTTGAGTAGACTATTGATCACTGCAGGTTGTAGGCTTGTCAGAAGAGGTGGGTCTTCAGGTTCTTTTTGAAGGTTTCCATGGTAGGCGCAAGTCTGATGTGTTGGGGTAAAGAGTTCCAGAGTATGGGAGAGGCACGGGAGAAGCTTTGTATGCGGTTGTGGGAAGAAGAGATAAGAGAGGAATAGAGGAGGAGATCTTGAGAGGATCGAAGGTTACGTGTGGGTATGTACCAGGAGACCATGTCACAGATGTATGGAGGAGACAGATTGTGGATGGCTTTGTAGGTCATGGTTAGGGTTTTGAACTGGAGCCTCTGGACGATAGGAAGCCAGTGAAGGGCTTGGCAGAGAGGAGAGGCTGGGGAATAACGGGGAGACAGGTGTATTAGTCGGGCAGCAGAGTGCAGGATGGATTGGAGTGGTGCCAGAGTGCTAGAGGGAAGGCCAGAGAGTAGGAGGTTGTAGTAGTCGAGGCGGGAGATGATGAGGGCATGCACTAGTGTTTTTGTAGTTTCATGGTCAAGGAATGCACGGATCCGGGAAATATTTTTGAGTTTGAGATGGCAGGAGGAGGCAAGGGTTTGGACATGTGGCTTGAAAGAGAGGGCAGAGTCGAGGATCACTCCGAGGCACCGAGCATGCGGGACTGGGGAAAGTGAGCAGCCATTGACGTTGATGGACAGGTCTGGTGGGGGGGTAGAGTGAGATGGGGGAAATATGATGAATTCTGTTTTGTCCATGTTCAGTTTTAGAAAGCGAGCAGAGAAGAAAGCAGAAATAGCAGACAGACATTGTGGGATTTTGGTCAGTAAGGAGGTGAGGTCAGGTCCAGATAGGTAGATCTGCGTGTTCTCGGCGTAGAGATCATACTGCAAACAATGGGATTCTATGAGGTAAATACGATTAATCCCCAATCCCCACAGTTTTAAGTGTGCCCTAAAAACGCATTTGTTCAGCCTGGCCTACCGCCTCAACGCATTAACCTAACTATCCCTTTTGGCCCATTCAAAAAATTTTCTACCATAATCAGGTACCTCGTATTATGTTCTCACCCGCTTTATGCATTTAATAGCCCTCTGTGTCTGTACTGTTACATACTTTGGCTGTTAACTGGTTCATGCAGAATTACATGTACACCCGATTCTTACACTATGGCCGGTCCGAAAAATGAAAGTAATTGTTACCATCTACCTTCCGTGTCTCCCCTTTCAGCAGCAGATTGGAAGGAAGGGAGACACACTAGTCATTACTAGTGGGTAGGCGGAGCCCACATAGGATAGAAACACTCAGATTAAAAAGTGTTGACCGGCCCCTCCAGCTAGGGCTCCTCCTACTCCAGCTCTCCAGTCTAAAATTTGAGGTCTCAGAGGATAGTCGCTGCTGAAGCAGCTTCTCAGAAGATTTTTTATTTTTTATCGGAAAGAGACTTGAAAGGTCTCAGGGGTCTCAGCGCTGCTGGACCCCCACCCCTCCCTTGGCGGAATCTGTACTACCCTTTAAGGTGGTCCCTGCAGAACCCTGCCGGCCCTGGGGGATGAGGGTTGCTTCCCTGGCGGGAACGCAAACCGCGCTTCTGGGGTCACTGCGTTCCCCGCCCTGGGGGGAAGCGATGGGCACATCGCCACAAATCCCTGGGGGTCCCTGTGGCGCTCAGCTGGGTGAGTACTCTGCATTTTTTAATGTATGTGAGTGCTTCAGCGGCTGCTGCGGCAGCTGCTGTTACATGTGACATGTTGGTGACTGTGTTTTTTGTCCGCAGGTGGATGCCTGCAGGACATGGGAGAGCGGAGGAGTTTGCGCATTTTTTTTTTTAAGCCGGCGGGGGGCGTGGCTTCGCGCTTTCCCGGTCTTCTCGGGCAGGAAGCGCTCTGAGCGCGCGATTTTTCCTGTCCCTTCTTTTCCGGCTTCTCTCCTCACAGCGCGGCGGCCATTACTAAGGCTTCCCGGGCTCCTCACTCTCCGCTCCTCCCGACTAACGAAGGAACAGCACCGCGGCCAGCTGGGTGAGTCACTTCTGCCTGTCAGGGCAGAAGCTTAACTCCCTCACCCCCACAGCGCAGGGCACCTTTCTGTGTAACAAGGGGCAGATTGCACTACCCTGCAGCTGCGGTCTCATAGAGACCTTTTTTTGTCTGGGGCTCGCACACTCTTTTCATTTAAAAGAGGTTGTGGTGAGTCTGCGACATTAACCCCTATTAGGCGGTTAACCCTTTCAGCGGTCAAGAATCCAGCAACTACCCGAGACGGCGTAGGTTCTATCCCAGTATGATGGATCAGAACATAAAGGGTTAATTATTGCTGCTGACATATTTTGCTGATATTTTAAATTGAGGGACAGCTGGGGTAGCTCTCCCCTTTAAGAGCTTTAACCCTTCAGCGTTTTTTGTTTCGTCCCCTTAAGAAACCACACTTTTCTAGTTACTGACAGGTTTGACCTGCCATATACTGTGTGAGGGCATGTCAGATCAGGATCCAGGAGGTGCCGACCGTCTCCCAGATCCGCTACAGGATCAGTCTCGCGTATCTGACACGCAGACCTCGACGGCGTCAAGCGCAGCGGTCGGAGGTTGCAGTGATGTCAAAATGGATGCCCTCGCTCATTCTATTGATGGCCTGTCTGACCTTCTAGGTTATTGGGTGTCAGCTAGATCCTCTCATGGCAGGAAGCGACACAGGCCGGTGCCATCCTTCCCGCGTAGCGACTCAGAGATCTCTGATATGGAGGGTTCCCCTTCAAGCTCAGATAAGGAGGATCGGCAGGGACACTCTCCCTCTCTTTTGGGCCGTACAGAGGCTTTTATTGAAGCCATGAGGGAGGCGTTACAGTTACCGGAGGAGGTAACTAGACGTCCTGGTAAGTCGGCCCGGATGTTTCAGGAGTCGCATAGGTCGCGATCGGCATTACCATCTCTGGATGAGCTTAATGGGGCAGTGGAGAAGGAACGCCTGTGTCCAGATAAACGTTTTCAGGGGACACGGTTTTTTTGAGGCACTGTATCCGTGTACGACGGAGTTGATTGATAATTGGATTCCTTCTCCTGAAGTGGATGTCCCTTTATCCCAGCTTAGCAAATCCTCATTACTTCCTGTTAAAGGGAAGGCGAGTCTGCAGGATCCGCTGGACAGAAAAACGGAGATGGCGGCGAAATCCATCTACGAAGCCGCGGGTCATGGATTCAGAGCAGTGCTAGGATCCATGTGTGCTTGTAAGCTTCCCTGAGCTGGTTGGACCATCTACGGACGGCGTGGCAAGATAGATCTCCGTTATCCGAGGTAGATGGGCTTCTCAAATTGTTGGAGAATGCAGCCCGATATGGCTATGATGCAGGTCTGGATACTGCGTCACTGCTGTCCAGGGCGCAATCCTCGGCGGTCACAGTCAGAAGAGCACTGTGGCTTAGACAGTGGACCGGGGACGCGGTTTCCAAGCAAGGTTTGCTATCTTTAGCTTACAAGGGTGGTCAGCTATTTGGATCTGACCTCACGGAGCTGATTGCAAAAGCAAAAGAAGCGGCTTTACCGCAGCGAAGAGCTGTGGCTTCTGCGTCTGGCAGGCCTGGTGCCAGTAGTGGTCGGCGGTCCTTTCGGTCCAGGGGACGGTTCGGTCAGCCCTCTTGGGGATCGGGTCGTCCCTCTTTTTCAGGAAAAAAGACCTCTCAGAAATCCCGCACTCTCTGGGGTCGCCTGCTCCAATTCGAATCGACTTGGGTTTCCCGCGTTCCGGACGCCTGGGTGACGCGGGTTGTGTCGGCAGGCTACTTCATAGAGTTTTCTTCTCAACCCCCGGACAGTTTTTGCCAATCTCGCATTCCGTCAGAGCCCGAGCTATTTGCCGCTCTACTGCGAGAGGTCGATTCCCTTCTGCAGAAGGGTGTGGTGGTACCGGTTCCGCCGGAGGACCGGGGAAGAGGGTTTTATTCCAACCTCTTTGTGATCCCCAAAAAGGAGGACAAATTTCGCCCCATTCTGGATCTCAAAAGATTGAATCGGCATGTCCACACCCGGAAATTCCGCATGGAGTCGCTTCGCTCCGTTGTGGCAGCCCTGTCGCAGAACGACTTTTTGGTGTCAATCGACATTCGCGACGCTTATTTGCATGTCCCCGTCGGAAGGGCCCACCAACGCTTCCTTCGATTTGCCATAGGTCAGGACCATTACCAGTTTGTGGCTCTGCCATTCGGGTTGGCCTCAGCGCCCAGAGTTTTTACAAAAATTCTGGCGCCTCTCATGGCAATTCTTCGAAGACAGGGGGTTACGATTCTTCCCTACCTGGACGACCTTTTGATTGTGGCGTCCTCAAAGGAGGAGGCGGTGACGGCTCGCAATCTATCCCTTCAGCTCCTGGAGGACTTCGGGTGGCTGGTCAATTGGGAGAAGTCGTCTCTGGAACCGTCGCAGTCAATCCTGTTTTTGGGGATGCATTTCGACACGGTACGAGCAGTGGTGTTCCTGCCTCCAGACAAGCAAGCATGTCTCCTTCGACATGTACAGGTTATGAAGTCTTCGACAGCGATGTCCCTTCGAAGGTGTATGCGCCTTCTGGGTTTGATGGTGGCATCCATGGAGGCACTTCCGTTTGCCCAGTTTCACTCCAGGGCCCTCCAAAGGCTCATTCTGAGCCGTTGGGATCGATCGCAGGCTTCGCTGGATTGCAGTGTCATCATCTCCCACAGGGTGCGAGAGTCTCTAGGATGGTGGTTACGTCCGGAAGCGTTATCCTTGGGGAAGTCCTTCCTCCCTCCGAGGTGGTCGGTCATAACCACCGATGCCAGCCTGACGGGCTGGGGGGGTGTCTGGAACGATCTCTGGATTCAGGGAGTATGGTCGTCGGAAGAGTCTGTCCTGCCGATCAACATCCTGGAATTGAGGGCAATTTTCCTTTGCCTCCAACACTGGACGGTCCCTTTAAGCGGTCTGCCAGTCCGAGTGCAGACAGACAACGCGACGGCGGTCGCGTATATCAACCATCAAGGCGGGACGAGGAGTTCCAGGCTCATGGTGGAGGTGTCTCGGATCCTGGTATGGGCCGAGGCCAGGGTGCCAGCCATCTCTGCGATCCACATTCCAGGAGTTCAGAACATCACGGCGGACTTCCTCAGTCGCGAGAAGATGGATCCCGGAGAATGGAGTCTTCCGGAAATTTTTGTACTGCTGTGCTCCCGTTGGGGAACTCCCCAAGTGGATTTGATGGCATCCAGGTTCAATGCCAAGTTACCGACGTTCATGTCCAGGTACAAGGACCCGAAGGCTGTGGCGGTGGATGCTCTGGTGGCTCCGTGGGACCAATTCGAGCTAATCTATGTGTTCCCGCCGATATCCTTACTTCCTCTGGTGTTGCGTCGGATCAGACTGGAGAGAATCCCGGCTATGTTGATAGCCCCAGATTGGCCAAGGAGGACGTGGTTCTCGACACTGGTGTCGCTTCTGGCAGCGCCTCCATTTCCACTTCCTCTTCGCCCGGACCTGTTAACCCAAGGGCCCGTTCGTCATCCGGACCTGAAGTCTCTGCGTTTGACGGCGTGGCTCTTGAGACCGAAATATTGACCCGTCAAGGTTTTTCAGCCAAAGTCATTGCCACTCTGCGAGCTGCCAGAGGTCCGGCTACTACTAGGATTTATCACAAGACTTGGGAAGCCTTCTTTTCGTGGTGTTCGGGTTCTTCAAGGAACCCGAGGATTTTTTCCATTCCCAATTTGTTGGCCTTTCTGCAGTACGGGCTGGACAAGGGTTTGGCAGTCAGCACTCTGAAGGGTCAGGTTTCTGCTCTGTCCTTGCTGTTTCGGAAGGCTATCGCCTCGCGTAGGGACGTACGTTCTTTTTTTCGCGGAGTAACCCGTCAGTTTCCGCCGCGGAAGGCGCCTGTGTCTCTTTGGCGACTCAATCTTGTCTTGGAGGCTCTTCAATATGGGTCTTTTGAGCCTATGGACTCTGTTAGCCTTTCTTTGCTCTCTTGGAAGGTTGCCTTCCTAGTGGCGGTCACCTCTTTGAGAAGGGTTTCTGAGTTGGCGGCTCTTTCTTGCTCGACTCCTTTGCTGGAGTTTTACCCGGATCGTGTAGTGCTTCGCACACGGGGCGATTTTCTACCTAAAGTGGTGTCGCAATTTCATGTTAACCAGGATATTGTGTTGCCCTCGCTCTGTCCGGAGCCGAGGAATGCGAAGGAACGGGCCTTGCACACTTTGGATTTAGTGCGGGCTTTGAAGTTCTATTTGTCTATCACTCAAGGTTTTCGGAAGTCGGACTCTCTGTGACTCCAGCAGGTCGTCGACGTGGTCAACGAGCTTCCAAGGACTCTATAGCTCGTTGGATTCGGTCGGCCATTTTAGAGGCTTACCGACTTAAGGGCGAACCTTGCCCGATTAAGATTCGAGCTCACTCCACGAGGGCTGTGGGTTCATCGTGGGCTTTTCATCAAGGGGCCTCGGCAGCTCAGCTCTGCCGGGCGGCGACCTGGCGCTCCGTCCACACGTTTACAAAATTTTATAAGGTGGACGTTAGTGCTTCCGCTGATGCGGCCTTAGGACGTAGGGTCCTGCAGGCGGCTGTAGTTTAAAGTTCTCGTTAACTTGTATTTAGCGCTAGTTGCGCATTTACCTAGGTTGTTGGGATCTGCCTTTTTTTGTTTTTTTCCCACCCTTAATTTTTGGACTGCTTTGGGACGTCCACTAGTAATGACTAGTGTGTCTCCCTTCCTTCCAATCTGCTGCTGAAAGACGGATTTTGGTAAGACCTTACCTGTAAAATCCTTTTCAGCGAAGGAAGGAAGGGAGACACAGCTCCCTCCCATGGCAGAAGTGGGTTGTTGTGTTTTCAGATGCGGCGTGACCCTTCTCTGATAGCGATTATCTGGGCTGAGGTCGGCGCGCTAAGGCTCTGTTCCAAGCATTGCCAGCTCATCGCAGTAGTCAGGTTCAGTGAGTAGTACCTGGGACTGTGTGGTTTTTTCCTGTTACATGCATAACCTGTATTCTTGTTTTTTTCTCTGAAGTTTTTCAGAAGGGGTTATGTTGCTTCGCTGGTGATATTTGCTCTTCCTTAGCTGGTGTACGACTGGAGAGCTGGAGTAGGAGGAGCCCTAGCTGGAGGGGCCGGTCAACACTTTTTTAATCTGAGGTGTTTATATCCTATGTGGGCTCCGCCTACCCACTAGTAATGACTAGTGTGTCTCCCTTCCTTCCTTCGCTGAAAAGGATTTTACAGGTAAGGTCTTACCAAAATCCGTCTTTTCCTCATAGATTGTAAGCTTGCAAGCAGCAGGGCCCTCATTCCTCTTGGTATCTACTTTGATCTGTGTTTATTGTTATGCTGTAATGTCTATTGTCTGTACAAATCCCCTCTATAATGTACAGTGCTGCGGAATATGTTGGCGCTATAGAAATAAAATTATTATTATTATTAAGTCTTGGAGGCAGTTGGGTGAGGAGCGAATAAGTGTGGAGGAGAGAAGGAGGTCTTGGGAGGACCGGAGACTACATGAGGGAAGATATCAGGGGATTAGTTCAGAGATATATGGAGGGGACAGGTTATGGATGGCCTTGTAAGTCAGTATTTGAACTGGATACACTGAGGGAATGGGAGCCAGTGAAGAGATTTGCAGAGGGCAGAAGCGGAGGAGTAACGAGGAGAGAGATGGTTAAGTCGGGCAGCAGAGATAAGGATGGACTAGAGAGGTGCGAGGGTGTTAGCAGGGAGACAAACTTAATTTCCTTCTATGACAGAGTCACTGACTGGGTAGATCAGGGAAATGCTGTAGATATAGTATATCTTGATTTCAGCAAAGCATTTGACAAAGTATCTCACACAATCCTTATTGAAAAAATGACTAATGTTGTGAATGGACTTGAAATGAGTTCTGAGCAGAGGCTCCCTCTGGTGGTTACAAGCGGTACTGGACTGTCCAGTGAAGATTGTGAGGAGTGGGAATCAGGTGTTACTGACTGGTCTTATATAAGGGAGTCGCCTTCCCATCAGGGTTGCCGGTGATCAATTGTTCTGGTCCCCTCCGGGGGCTTTGCCCTCTCAGTTTAGTTCAGCCACTGATGTTTGTACTTTTGCTTTTTCCAGTGGCTGCTGTTTTGATTTTGTTACACCAGAGAACTAATTTAGGTGGTAGAGGTCGTGTGATCTCAGGTGATTTTGAAATTAGTAGAGTTGGTGCTTTTCAGGGTTTTTTGGGATTGCAGTAAGTGCCCTTCCTATCCTTTTCTATTTAGGTAGTTTGGGCCCCAACGTTTGCTCATACTATTTTCTGTCTGTGTCAGTATTTCATCTTGTCTAACCGCCATTACATGTTTGGGGGCTTTCTATGTTCTTTGGGGATCTGCTCCGGGGCAGATAGCTTTCCTCTTTCTATCTTTAGGTGTAGTTAGTTTCTCAGGCTGTGACGAGGCGTCTAGGACCAACGTAGGAACGCTCCACGGCTGCCTCTAGTTGTGGTGGTTAGTCAGGGTACTGCAATCTCATAGATTCCAACTTCTCTGGTGTATTGCCTTTTTTACCTGCACTCCTCAGCTACCGAAACATAACAGACTAAGTATGGAATGGACAAGGCAACGGTTGGATTCATAACTGGCTTAGTGATCGGACCCAAAGAGTGGTCGTAAATGGCTGCACATCCAGTAGGAAGAATATAATATATAGAAAATTGGGCGCACCATAAATCCAGTAGATATAGGGAGGTGCAAAAACCGGTAGTAATAAACATGGGAAGCAAAATGAAGAAAAAAGCACTACCGTAAGTATGCACACTTCACCAAAATTATATGAATCATAATGAAAAAAGCTTTATTGGCACACATAAACAGACAGTGCAAGATAAAACATAATTAATTAAAAAGGGGGGTAGAACCCCATCCTGGAGAACCTGTCGAAAATAGACAATTACAATATCAATATACAATGGACACAAGATAATACATACAATCCAAAAATGTATATGAAACCACTAATGAGGTATAACTCAAATATATAAGTCCCTTTATGCATGTGCTGGAAGACCCCATTGGGACACAGTAAAAGGGCTGGAGAAGGACCAAACCTGGTATAACATAAAATACCCGTGCCCCGCACTAATAACAAGATCAAAACCAGTGCAACATGGCAAGGTGGGCACAAGATAAGGCCTGGACCAAAATAAAGCCCATAACGACCACCCAATCCAGCACAGCGCACCAAAAGAACATTACCAATACAATTTCCCAATGACAATATCCCCTGACGAAGCCGTACCTGTTACAGCAATACGCGTGGGGCCACTTCCTTGGTGTCCCATCCCGGCCCTTGCCTGTTTACTGGATGTTCCTTATTGTGATATTGTCTCAACTTACCACAGATCACCTCTCCCTGCTTGCTACGACACAAGCAGAAAACTCAGATAGCCCAGAACAGTGCTGACACATTCAAGACACGAGACACATGCAACAGGAAAACAACCACGGTTTGCGTTCCACACAGCCAGTAGCCGTGGGTTCTTTAGGGCCACGTGGAGTACATATCCCACACCCTACTGTGTCGGGGTACACAAACACTCGGCAAAAATGAGTACAGAACTACACAGAATGGCTCGAGTAACACAGGCAGTACTACAGATTCACAAGGAAATCTGTTGTGAATGTGTTAGAAATGAATTCTGAGCAGAAGCTCCCTCTGGTGGTTACAAACAGTACTGAACCATTCAATGAAGATTGTGAAGATTGGGAATCAGGAGTTATTGACTGGTCTTATATAAGGGAGGTTCCCTCCCATCAGGGTTGCCGGTGATCAATTGTTCTTGTCTCAACTTTGGTTCCTGGTTCACTTGGAAACTTGCTGAGTCTTGCCTGCATCTTCTGCTAACAGATAAGTTATTTTCTGCTTTTATTTTTGTGCTTTCTTTTTGCATTTTTTCCTGCACTTCTGTGGAGGTCAGCCAGGTCCCCTCGGGGGCTTGTGCCCCTCTCAGTTTATCTGAGCCACTGTTATTTGTTCATTTGCCTTTTCCAGTTTTTTCAGTGGCTGCGGCTTAGTTTTGTTACTCCAGAGAACTAATTTAGGTGGTAGAGGTCGTGTGATCTCAGGTGTTTTTGCAATTAGTAGAGTTGGTACTTTTTAGGGTTTTTTGGGATTGCAGTAAGTGTCCTTCCTATCCTTTTCTGTCCAGGTAGATTGGGCCCCAACGTTTGCTCTTACTATTTTCTGTCTGTGTCTGTATTTCCTCTTGTCTAACCGCCATTACATGTTTGGGGGCTTCCTATGTTCTTTGGGGATCTGCTCCGGGGCAGATAGCTTTCCTCTTTCTATCTTTAGGTGTAGTTAGCCTCTCAGGCTGTGACGAGGCGTCTAGGACCAACGTAGGTACGCTCCACGGCTGCCTTTAGTTGTGGTGGTTAGTCAGGGTACTGCAATCCAGTAGATTCCAACCTCTCTGGTGTATTGCCGTTTTTGCCTGCTCTCCTCAGCTACCAAATCATAACAGAAATCAGCAGACTTACTGTGTTCTCATGGAGGTGATCAGTCTCCGAGTTGAGCCACCCTGGACATTCTCCCTTGATCCAAGCTGAGTGTCGATGTCTGGTGAGCGTACCTTCTCAGTGGCCCCACGTTGGGCACCAAGAATATTGCGGTGATCTCAAACTGAAATCTTAGTGATTGGCTGTTCCTGACCTAAATATGAGCTGGGTGCATACATAAAGGAATTACATCGGACACAGAAGTCAGATATATATTCTCCTTTCCCAGCAAAGGCTGACCACAACTGGACTTTATTCTTAGGACAAAGAGTCTTGTGACAGACAGGAAAAGGGCGTCACACAATCTTCTGAACAGTTATGGTGTCAGTCTATGATTGGTCAATGCCAACTCCACTCCATATATGGTCTTCAGTGTGTCTTAACTTTCACATTCCAAAGATTCCTTCCAGGGTGTTGCTCCAGGACACAGATGCCATCTTTGTCACATCCATCATCTCTGAACTGACTTATATAAGGTTTAATAATTGATTTCATTAGCCATTCTCTCCTTCACAGTGTAATTACCAAAATGGGATCACTTGAGGGGAATTCTGCTCTTCTGCCACTTATGGGCTCTATATATGGCGTCCGCAAACTATTCTATGAAAATATTTTCTCCAAGAATCAAATAATGCTTCTTCCTTCCTGAGTCTCGACATGTAGCTAAGCAGTTCTGTACAGACACATATGGGGTATTGCCACGATCAGCAGAAATTATGTAATAATTTATTTGCTCATCTTTACCCATTTCCTCTTGTGAAAATGTAAATCTGGGGCTAAAACAACATTATAGTGGTAAAAATGTAATTTTTTTCTTCACCGTTCATTGGAATAACATTTGTGAAACACATATGGAGTCACTTTGCTCACTGCACGTGTAGATGATTTGTTTGTTAAAATTATAAATTTTCACAGTCCAATGTCTTAAAATTTTGTGAAGCACCTGTGGTTTCAAAATGCTCACCATACCTTTACATAAATTCCTTGATGGGTGTAGTTTCCAAAATTAGGTCACTTATTGGAGTTTCCACTGTTTAGGCACATCAGGGGCTCTGCAAACACAACATGGTGTCCGCAATGTATTTTTAGCTGATTTTGCTCTCCAAAAGTCAAATGGCGCTCCTTCCTTTCCGAGCCCCGCCATGCGCCTAAACAGTAGTTTTCCCCCAAATATGAGGTATCAGCATACTCAAGAGAAAGTGCACGATAAATTATGTGGTCCATTTTCTGTTATCCTTGTAAAAATGCAAAATTTGGGGCTAAACAACATTTTTCTAGGAAAAAGTAAAAATTTTTTTTTCCTTCCACATTGCTTTAATTTCTGTGAAGCACTTGAAGGGTTAATAAACTTATTGAATGTAGTTATGAGCACATTGAGGGATGCAATTTTTAAAAGTGAGTCACTTTTAGATATTTTCTGTCACATAGGCCCTCAAAGTCACTTCAAATGTATTGTGTTGTGTTCCCTAAAAAAATTGGTTTTGTAAATTTCATTGTAAAAATGAGAAATTGCTGACAATTTTATGCCTGATAACTTCTTCACAAAAAAATTATGCTTTAACCCCTTACAGACCAGAGGTATTTTTGGTTTTGCATTTTCATTTTTTGCTCCCCTTCTTCCCAGAGCCATAACTTTATTTTTTGGTCAAAATGGCCATGTGAGGGCTTGTTTTTTGCAAGACAAGTTTGACTTGTGATCGACACCATTGGTTTTACCATATTGTGTGCTGGAAAACAGGAACAAAATTCCAAGTGCAGCTGTGAAATTGCAAAAAAGTGCAATTCCACAATTGTTTTTGTTTGGCTTTTTTACCATGGTCACTAAATGCTAAAACTGACTTGCCGTTATGATTATCCAGGTCATTACGAGTTCTTAGATACCAAACATGTCTAGGTTCTTTTTTATCTAAGTTGGAAAAAAAAATTCCAAAATGAATAATAAAATTTGTGCTATTTTCCAATACCTGTAGCATCTCCATTTTTCGTGATCTTGGGTTGGGTGATGGCTTATTTTTCGCGTGCCGAGCTGACGTTTTTAAACAGCTGACGTGCCGAAAAAGATGTGGGCACAATGCCGGAGCCCACATCAAAAGGAGGGTGTCTGACATTGGCGTACAATTACGCCCGATGTCGGAAAGGGGTTAAAAATTATGCTGATGTAGGGTAAATGTCATTTATTAATTACTTTTGGTGAAATAACTATCTGGTATAAAGACATAGAAGTTCAAAGTTTCAAAACTGCAAAATACTCAAATTTTACGTCAAATTTTTGATATTTCCAT
The DNA here is from genome assembly GCA_033576555.1 of Oophaga sylvatica. Classification (NCBI taxonomy): domain Eukaryota; kingdom Metazoa; phylum Chordata; class Amphibia; order Anura; family Dendrobatidae; genus Oophaga; species Oophaga sylvatica. The sequence continues at coordinate 123,217 of JARQOD010000524.1, forward strand.
AAATAAACGCAAATGCTAATGACCATAATTTACCACTGACATGAAGTACAATATATCCTGAAAAAAAGTCTTTTTAGAATTACTGGGATGTGTGGAAGCTCCAGAGTTATTACGTCTTAAAGCGACTATTAGGTTCTCTAGAGGAAAACCCGAGAGTGGACCCTCTGGGTCGTGATTCCAGAGCCCCCGAGGGCGAGCGGACCAGATGGGACCACCCCCTATACAGGGAGCATTAAGTGCAGGCCCAAGGGGGATGGAACCACAACAGCTGGAACCAAAGGGGGGACTCAGGGCAAGGCAGGGGATATACGGAGGTGTATGGCGAGGTGTAGGACACAGGACAGGCAGGATCAGACGAACCAGGGACCAGTGGAAGCTCGACACTGCAAGAGAGGGAGGGAGGAACAAGTGAGGTAGGTGAGCAGGAACTGAACCCGGAATGGAGTCTGAACAGCAGAGGACGCACAGGGGAAAACTAGGGAAAAACAAGGCAGGGAGCAGAGGCGGAACACAGATAAAGAGAGAGGATTAGCAAGCTAAGGGGCCTGAAGATACAGGAGGATGCCAGGTGCACAAACGCTGGCGCTGACCAAGACGATAATCAGGTGCCTTACCTGTCCCGAGGCGGTGCAGAAATACCCGGTGGGCACCGCCATGACTGGGCGAAGCCACCGTGTCATGACCTCCCAGAGGCACCCGCCGCAGAATGAGCACGACCGCGCAGACCGCCGACTCGCCAAGAACCAGAGAAAGCAGTTGAGCGGCGGCACGGGACAGCAGCAGAGGTGCGCACAGCAGCGGAGGAGCGCCGGTGAGTACTGGCGTGTGTAACAGTACCCCCTCCCTCACCCCTCCTCTTTTCAAGGCTGGAGAGAAATCTCTTCATGATATGAGGGGCATTAATGTTCTCTCGGGGTTCCCATGATCTCTTCTCAGGACCAAAACCCTCCCAATCTATTAGAAAAAAGGTCTTGCCACTAACTGTCTTCATGGCTAGAATATCCCTTACATTGAAGAGATCATCAGAACTGCTTGGTTGGGAAGCACCAGAGGAAGAAGAGTGAAAGCGATTGAACACTGCGGGTTTGAGGAGAGACACATGGAAGGCATTAGGGATTCGCAGGGTGGAAGGTAACTTTAATTTGTAAGCCACATCATTGATGCGACTCAAAACTTTGAAAGGACCTATGTAGCGTGGACCCAGCTTATGGGAGGTAATCTTAAGCCTAATATATCGCGAAGATAGCCAGACCTTATCGCCTGGAAGATATGGAGGGGAGTCCAGGCATCTCTTGTCAGCGTACCTCTTCATTCTAGCGTTAGCTCTCTCAAGTGCCTCTTTAGTCTCCTCCCAAATTCTACAGAATTCTAAGGACAAGGAGTCCGCTGCCGGTACAACCGAGGCGGGGGAAACTGAAAGGGGGATACCGGGATGTTGCCCAAAGACCACAAAAAAGGGAGACTTTGAAGAGTATTCACTAGGATGGTTATTATAGGCGAACTCTGCCCCAGGGAAGAAGAGTGACCCAATCATTCTGATGAGCATTGGAGACGTGTCGAAGGTAGGAAGGTAGAACTTGATTGACACTCTCCACTTGCCCGTTGGACTGCGGATGATAAGCAGAGAAGTCCAGGGTTACCTTCATTAAGACGCACAGGGCTCTCCAGAAGCGGGAGGTGAATTGATCCCCTCGGTTGGACACGATATGTTGCGGGAATCCGTGAAGTCGAAAGATATGGTGCAAGAAAATCTTCGCCAACTCGGGGGCGGAAAGCAATCCAGTCAATGGAACAAAGTGACCCATTTTGGAAAAACGATCCACGGCAAGTAAGATAACGGTACAGTTCGAGTAACGAGGGAGGTCCGTGATAAAATCCATAGGAATATAGCTCCAAGGGACTGATGGCACAGGCAGCGGATGCAGGAATCCGGAAGGTAGCTTTCTTGGGACCCTGTTCCTGGTACAGGACGAACAGGAAGAAGTGAATTCCAAGACATCTTGGCGAAGCGACGGCCACCAATAATAGCGGGAAATAAGAGAGTCTTTTTGACTCTGACGTGTCCAGCAATTTTGGAGGAATGTCTGCAACGTAGTACCCTCACTCTGTCACGCTCCGAGACAAAGGTTTTGCCTGGTGGTGGAGTAATGATCTTTAGGGGAGCCACGGTGACAATCCTAGCTGAATCGATGATGTGTGCTGGTCTCTCTTCTATGTCCACTGTCTGGAAGGACCTTGATAGGGCATCAGCCTTAATGTTCTTGTTCCCAGGCCGAAAATTAAGCTCAAAGTCAAAGCGTCCAAAGAACAAAGACCATCTGGCTTGCTGAGGATTTAACCTTTGGGCTGACTGTACGGAGGCTAGGTTCTTGTGGTCGGTAAAAATGACAAAAGGATTAACAGCACCCTCAAGGAGATAGCGCCACTCCTTCAAAGCCAACTTAATGGCCAGCAATTCTCTGTCCCCCAATGAAATAATTGCGTTCAGAGGAGGAAAAAGCTTTAGAGAAGAACCCGCAGGTGACCAACTGCCCGGAAGCAGATTTTTGCAAAAGCACAGCTTCAGCTCCAACAGAGGGGGCGTCGACTTCGAGAACAAAGGGTTTATTGGCATCCGGACGATGGAGCACGGAAGCAATAGCAAATTCTTGTTTCAGAGTCTGGAAGGCGTTTTCAGCCTCAGAGGACCAGAGATGAGGGTTGGCCCTTTTGCGAACAAGAGCGGGGATTAGCTTAGAGAGGAGAAATGCGGGATAAACTGCCTATAATAATTGGCAAAGCCGAGGAAGCGTTGGATTGCCTTTACTCCAAGAGTACATGGCCATTTAAGAACAGCAGATACTTTCTCCAGATCCATCTTTAGACCAGAATCCGAGACGATATATCCCAGAAAAGGCATAGAGGTCTGCTCGAAAACACACTTCTCCAGCTTGGCGTAAAGATGATTCTCTCACAGACGTTGCAACACTTGACGAACGTTTCGTCTGTGAGTGGATAGGTCCAGAGAGAAAACGATGATGTCGTCTAGGTAGACCACGACACAAGAGTAGAGAAGATCCCAAAAAGTGTCGTTCACGAATTTTTGGAAGACCGCAGGAGCGTTGCAAAGGCCAAACGGCATGACCAAGTACTCAGTGGCCGTCTCGCATTTTGAATGCGGTCTTCCACTCATCCCCAGCGCGAATTCAGACCAAATTATAGGCTCCACGAAGGTCAAGTTTGGTGAAAACTCACTCTCCTCTCAGACGGTCGAAGAGCTCAGGGATCAGAGGTAGCGGGTATTTGTTCTTGACCGTAATGTTGTTTAAACCTCTGTAGTCAATACATGGATGAAGGGAGCCATCTTTCTTCTTTACAAAGAAAAAAACAGCGCCAGCAGGAGAGGTGGACTTCCAAATTAAGCCTCTGGCCAGATTTTCTTGGATGTTCTCCGACATGGCTTGAGTCTCCACAGGCGAAAGTGGGTAGATTCTGCCTCTAGGCAGAACGGCACCAGGGATGAGATCAATGGGGCAGTCGTAAGGACGGTGCGGAGGAAAGTTCTCAGCCTCCTTCTTGTTGAAGACATCCTGAAAGAACCATAAACGGAAGGCAACCCTGAAAGGACAGGAAGCGAACGGGGACCACCTACGGGATGCACCAGCAGCAGACACCTACCCAGGCAGGACCCTCCCCAGCGCAATATGTCACCATTGAGCCAATCCAAGGTGGGTTCATGAGTCCGCAACCAGGGAAGGCAGAAGAACCGGATGAGAGCTGCCTGCTAGAACATAGAAAGCCATACTCTCTTTGTGCAGAGCTCCTACCTGAAGCTCCACCCCCTGCGTGACTTGAGTAACCGTCTCCTGCAGGGGTTTGCCATTCACGGATGCGAATGTCCGGGCGATTTTTAAGGTCCTCACTGGAATCGAAGATTTAATAACCTGCTCAAGTCTAATAAATTTCCAAGCAGTGCCCGAATCCACATAGGCCGCCACTGAAAAACGTCTATCACCGACATGCAATAGACGGACAGAGTGAGGAGTAGAGAGGAGTCACATGCACCTAGGGAGGCTTCTCTTACCTGGCCTAGGTGGAGGAGTTTTCCGGACGTTCAGGACAGGCGCGGAGCAAGTGGGACGCACTACCGCAATGTAAGCAGAGACACTGAGCGCGCATCTCCTTACGGCGTTGCTCAGAGAATTTAAGTTAATCCACTTGCATTGGCTCGGGTGCAGGAACTGAAGAGGACGTTCCAGGTCAAGGACTGGGTGGCCTACGAGTGGATAGAGTGAGACGAGAAAGTCTTCTCTCCCGAACTGTCTCGCGAGTTCGCTCCTGGAAACACAGGTCAATACGAGAAGCGAGAGAGATTAAATCCTCTAAGGCATTCAGAGTGTCCCGACCGCTAACTCATCCTTTATACACCCCGAGAGACCTCGCCAGAAGGCTCCAACCAGTGCCTCGTTATTCCAGCCTAAATCGGAAGACAGGGTACGGAAGCGAATGGAATATTGGCCTACAGTAAGAGACCCCTGGTGGAGGTTAAAGAGGGACTCTGTAGTAGAGGCCAGACGACCCGGCTCATCAAAAACTTGACAAAAGGTTTCCAGGAAGGTCGATAGCTGGGAGACCACGGGATCGTCACGCTCCCAGAGAGGGTTAACCCATGCTAAAGCCTCTCCCTCCAGATGGGAAATCACAAATGCCACCTTGGCCCGATCAGTGGGATACTGCTGAGGCAGAAGCTCGAATTGTAAACGGCACTGATTAAGAAAACCTTGACACAGTTTGGGGTCACTATTGTACCGAGGTGGTTTAGCCAAACGGGAAGGAGGGTGAGGAGTTTTGTGCAGAAGACGAAGCAGCCAACTACAAGGAGAGCAAACGGTCGTCCACAGAGGCCATATAACTAAGAATATGGGCCTGGGTGTCCCGCTGCTGGGACAGCTCTTGTTGCAACAGAGGAGCACCGGTGAGTACCAGCGTGTGTAACAGCGACAATGTTCAGAATTGCAAAATGAGTCTTGGCGCTTAACATACAAAGTGGCTTGGTCCTGAAGGAGTTAATGTGCCTTCAGTGCTATTGCAGGATTTTAAGGGTTCCTATCATGCTCTCAGGCCAGTGTTTCTCAACTCCAGTCCTCAAGATCAACCGACTGGTCACGTTTTCAGGATTTCCTTAGTATTGCACAGATGATGGAATTATCACTTGTGCAATAATAAGGAAATCCTGGAAACTTGCCCTGTTGGTGGGTTTTGAGGACTGGAGTTGAGAAACACTGCCTTAGGCAAACTGAGGACGTTCTTACAGTGGCTGGAGCTCGACTGCTCCTGGATGTAGGGGCACTTTTGTGATTAGTTGATCTCATTTGCATACAGTACTGAAGTATCAAAGTTCCATTTTTAATTGCATGGACACTTTTTTACACTAAGGGCTTGATAGGAAGCTTGCTACGAGAGTGAAATGGCACTGGTGGTACATTAGGGGGGTAATTCATGATGACCGGTTTCTTTTAAGAGCTGTCTATTTTCTGTCTAATCTCTGCCACCCCTGACTTGTGCCAATGTCACCAGTTTATAAATGTTATTCATTTTACCCGTCATTGTGTTAATGTAATGGCATGTAGTTGTCTTCCTTATTACTAGTACTTTTACTGATGAGGGTTTTCATTTTTCGCTCCATAAAAAAAAATTAGAAATCCCTTTTGTGTTGTTGAAAAAAAAATCACATCCAATCTATCTTTCATCCCTATAGGAAATCCTTGTGAGAATAACTGGTTATCACTAAACTGTAAAGAAGATATCGGGAAGCACTCTAATGGAGAAAACCTCATTATCCTTCATGGACCTCCTGGACTTCACAGCACTTCACTTTCCTATAATCCTCCTAATCATGAGAACCCTCTCCTGAGCAATCTCACATTGTTACCACAATTCCAGGTGACAAAGTGGATACAAGATTTCAGTGTGACAATCAACTTACTAAAAGCTCAGATATTTTAGCACAAAGAAAACACAAAGGAAAAAAGAGATACTCCTGTTCAGATTGTGGGAAATGCTGTTCAGATAAAGGGAGTTTGATTAGACATCAGAGAATTCACACAGGAGAGAAGTCATATTCATGTTCAGAGTGTGGGAAATGCTTTACATATAAATCACAATTTGTTATCCATCAGAGATTTCACACAGGAGAAAAGCCATTTTCATGTTCGGAATGTGAGAAGTCCTTCACAAATAGAGGGAATCTTATTACACATCAAAAAATTCATACAGGTGAGACTCCATACTCCTGTTCAGAATGTGGGAAATGCTTTACATGTAAATCACAATTTGTTATACATCAGAGATTTCACACAGGAGAAAAGCCATTTTCATGTTCAAAATGTGAGAAATCCTTCACAGATAAAGGGAGTCTTTTTACACATCAGAGAATTCATACAGGAGAGAAGCCGTATTCATGTTCAGAATGTGGGAAGTCTTTCACAGTTAAAGGGAATCTTATTACACATCAGAGAATTCATACAGGAGAGAAGCCGTATTCATGTTCAGAATGTGGGAAGTCTTTCACAGTTAAAGGGAATCTTATTACACATCAGAGAATTCATACAGGAGAGAAGCAGTATTCATGTTCACTATGTGGGAAGTCTTTCACGGGAAAAGGGAATCTTATTACACATGAGAAAATTCATGCAGGAGAGAAGTCGTATTCATGTTCACTATGTGAGAAGTCTTTCACGGTTAAAGGGAATCTTATTAAACACCAGAGAATTCACACAGGAGAGAAGTCGTATTCATGTTCACTATGTGGGAAGTCTTTCACGGTTAAAGGGAATCTTATTAGACATCAGAGAATTCATTAGGAGAGAAGCCGTATTCATGTTCATGCTATGAGAAATGCTTCACAAAAAAAATCAAGTCTTGTGAGCTACGAGAGAAGTCACACGTTAGAAGCATGTTCAGAATGGTGGAAATCTTTCAGCTTTCATTTGAATTTCATGGAACATTTTGTTATAATCAAAACATGTAAGTTAGGTTAATATAACTTTCATTACTAAATCTTTAGGGTTACACAAATTAGTTGATAAAAAATGAGTACACCCCACATCAAAAGCTACTACAGCTATCATTTTGTATGTCTTCCATGATTTTTAACGACAGCACAAAGTCTTCTAGCCCTGGAAAGTTGGTTACATAATAAATCATCTATCTGATTTCTCTTTTTCAATAACAAGCACTCTTAGCGCCTAGATGCTGGATGGAGAGTGATGACAACTTGTCTCTTCAGAATTCACCATAGGTGTGTGGTGGGGTTCAGATCAGAAAACATTTGGCCACTGAATCACTTTTGCCATGCTCTTTAAAAATTTGACAGTGGCCTTACATGTGTGTTTTGAACCATTGTCATGATGGAAAAGTGCAGGTCTCCAAGAGCACGGAGTGATGGCAGCATCTTCTCTTTCACTATACAGTCATGGCCAAAAGTTTTGAGAATGACACAAATATTAATTTTTACAAAGTCTACTGCTTCACTTTTTCTAATGGCAATTTGCATATACTCCAGAATGTTATAAAGAGTGATCAGCTTAACAGCAATTACTTGCAAAGTCAATATTTGGCTAGAAAATGAACTTTATCCCCCAAAACACATTTCAACATCATTGCAGCCCTGCCTTAAAAGGAGCAGCTAACCTCTTTTCAGTGATTGCTCCATTAACACAGGTGTGGGTGTTGATGAGGACATGGCTGGAGATCAATCTGTCATGATTAAGTAAGAATGACACCACTGGACACTTTAAAAGGAGGCTGGTGCTTGGCATCATTGTTTCTCTTCTGTTAACCATGGTTATCTCTAAAGAAACACGTGCAGTCATCATTGCAATGCACAAAAATGGCCTAACAGGGAAGAGTATCGCAGCTAGAAAGATTGCACCTCAGTCAACAATCTATCGCATCATCAAGAACTTCAAGGAGAGAGGTTCCATTGTTGCCAAAAAGGCTTCAGGGCGCCCAAGAAAGACCAGCAAGCGCCAGGACCGTCTCTTAAAAGTGTTTCAGCTGCGGGATTGGGTTACCAGCAGTGCAGAGCTTGCTCAGGAATGGCAGCAGGCAGGTGTGAGTGCATCTGCACGCACTGTGAGACGGAGACTCTTGGAGCAAGGCCTGGTCTCAAGGAGGGCAGCAAAGAAGCCACTTCTCTCCAGAAAAAACATCATGGACAGACTGATATTCTGCAAAAGGTACAGGCAGTGGACTGCTGAGGACTGGGGTAAAGTTATTTTCTCTGATGAATCCCCTTTTCGATTGTTTGGGACATCAGGAAAACGCCTCATTGGGAGAAGACAAGGTGAGCGCTACCACCAATCTTGTCTCATGCCAACTGTTAAGCATCCTGAAACCATTCATGTGTGGGGTTGCTTCTCAGCCAAGGGAATCGGCTTTCTCACAGTCTTGCCTAAAAACACAGCCATGAATAAAGAATGGTACCAGAATGTCCTCCAAGAGCAACTTCTCCCAACCCTCCAAAAGCAGTTTGGCGATCATCAATGCCTTTTCCAGCATGATGGAGCACCTTGCCATAAAGCAAAGGTGATAACTAAAAGGCTCAGGGAACAAAACATAGAGATTTTGGGTCCATGGCCTGGAAACTCCCCAGATCTTAATCCCATTGAGAACTTGTGGTCAATCATCAAGAGACGGGTGGACAAACAAAAACCTAAAAATTCTGACAAAATGAAAGCATTGATTGTGCAAGAATGGACTGCTATCAGTCAGGATTTGGTCCAGAAGTTGATTGAGAGCATGCCAGGGAGAATTGCAGAGGTCCTGAAGAAGAAGGGTCAACACTGCAAATATTGACTTGCTGCATTAACTCATTCTAACTGTCAATATAAGCTTTTGTTACTCATATGTTTGCAATTATTATATTTCTGTCTGTGATAAAAACATCTGTCAAACACACATAAAAACCAGAGAGCAGCAGATCATGTGAAAATATAATTTGTGTCATTCTCAAAACTTTTGGCCATGACTGTAGAGCAGAACATCTGTGAATTCATGTAGACCCCAACACCAGCAGCGCTCATGCAGCCCACATAAGGACACTGCCACCACCATGTATCATTTTCATACAGTTTTGAATCCATCAGTTCAAAAAAAACCATTTATTTTGGTTTCATCTCTCCAGAGTCCCAGGAGTCTTCATATTTTTCAGCATGTGTCCTGGCAGATTGTAGGCCTGCTTTTTTGTACATGGACTTCAGGAGAGACTTTCTATGTAGATATCTCCCATGCCTATCATTAATCTACTGAAAAAATTGTCTGCTTTCAGCTCACCTCTCAATGCTTGGTGAGATCTATGGGAAGTGCTTGGATGAGAAATCCCGTTTGGGAAGGAATGGATGGGACTTAGAAAGTTAGTGATAATCCAACACTTGTTTCTAGTGTGAATAAAAAAGAAACTTTTATTGAAAAATCGAAATTAAAATCAAAGAAAGAATAAAAAGCAGGACATCCTGGGGATAGCAGCAAAAATATATTGACCTGGTATTTGTGTTCAGTTCTTATTCATGTGATAATAAATAACCAGTAACCTGCGTCTTATACACATCACAGTGTCTAATGCACCGAGGAAACCCTCAGCCACAAACGGGCATGTGCGATATGTCTGAATTACCCCTATGGATGATCATATGTCCACAACAGAAAGCATACGTGCCATACAAGAATGAAGAGTGTGCCATCTATAATGTGTATATTATGTAGAATTACTATACAAGAGAAAGGAGAAAAGAAAAAACAATTCAATAAATGGATGCAAGGTCTGAACGAAGATTGATACCACTGGGGAATCTGGGGTCCAATTCCAGAATCCACGAGGCTTCTCTGGGGTGTACTTTTTATACCAATCTCCCCCTTATCTGGTCTGGTAACATATTCACTACCCACAACTGTAAAGTGATGATATTCCTGTTGTGTTGTATGAAATGTTGCGATGCTGCAGATGTATTACATGTTGTGGGGCTGAGAACGTCCCTAATGTGTCCCCAATGTGGTGACAAGGTTCCGACCGTGCACCCCACATATTGCAGTGGGCAAGCATCACACTGTATGATGTCAGTGACGTGTGGAGCTACAACTAATGAGACGTCCAATATTATATTATTCTGTTTAGTAGATGAAACATTTTTGCTTTGGGCACATACTTGCACAAACCACATTTAGGTCGACCACATCCAATAAAACCTTTGGTATTTGTCACTCGTGTCAGCTGACTTTCTTGTAGAGATATAAACTAGGAGAAATGATGTTACCGATAATAACATCCCTCTTAGCAATGAAGGAATGACCAGGTCTCAAAATAACTGGGTATCGAGATTCATAACAACCTGTGATAGTTCCAGGCTAGTCCCAATTCCAAGGGTTCCCCATAAGATGTAAACCTGGTACTAGAGGCACTGACCAAAACCCCATTTGAACCTTTACAGGAATTGTTGGCTAAGTATCTTACCCTTAAAACTATCCTAATGGTAGCATTGATGTCGGCCCACAGGGTGAGCGATATCCAGGCCCTTTTTACAAACCCTCCTTATATGCAGGTATATAACGATAGAGTTATGCTGGGACATGATCCGGCCTACCTTCCCAAGGTAGCCTTAAAGTTTCATAGGAGTCAAGAGATTGTCCTGCCCTCCTTTTGAAATAAACCTAGGAATCTAGGTGTCAAGATCCAGGATGGGGTTTTGTCTTCGTCCCATCCTGGTCAGACAGGGGTTAATATTTTCTGCCTCTCTCGGCAGAGGGCGGCAATTGCCAATTGACCTAGGTCTGGTGTCCGTTATACTCCTGCCCTCGGCTGAGTTAGTTGACCCCCCGCGTGCTTGTGCCTGATATCTTGCATGTTTGGTTTTGACCCCCAACAACTCTTCGTTGTGAGTTTGTCTACTGTCTTGGTACTGTGTATTTGCCTGTTCTGGTTTTCTGATCTCTGGCTACATCCTGACTACCCTCTGCCTACTTCTCTTGTACTGTGCTGCCCTCTCTGTGTATGACCCCTTGGCTACGTCCTGACTACCCTCTGCATGCTTCTCTTGTACTGCGCTGTCTCTGTGTATGACCCCTTGGCTGTTATGATAGGTAGCTGAGGAGGCAGGAGCAAAAAAACGCATAGGCAGCCTAACACCAGAGAGGTTGGAAACTAATAGGTTGCAGACCCCTAAACTAACCGCACAACTAGAAGCAGCCGTGGGACGTTCCTACGGTGCCCTAGATGCCTCGTCACAACCGGAGAGATAGCTATCCCTGAAGATGGAAAGAGGAAAGCTAACTGCCCCAGAGTAGACCCCAAAAGAATAGGAAGCCCCCAGACATATAATGGCGGTTAGACAAGATGAAAATACGAACGCAGACAGAAAATAGATTGAGCAAACGCTGGGGCCCAAAACTGTCTAGATAGGACAGTACAGGAGAGAATACTGTCTGCAACCCAGAAAAATCCTAGGAAAAACTCCAACACTTCTGAATCCAAAAATACTGAGACACACGGTCTCGACCACCTATATCAGATCCCTGGTGTGGACACGTAGCAACCCAGCAGTAAAATATCACAAGAACTGAGCAAATGAACAAATACAAAAAATGAACGGAGACCAGCCAAAGCCCCCCAAAGGGGACCCGGCTGAAGACAAAAAGCGATGCAGCAAAAAGCAAGGAATTCAAACCACAGTAAAAAAAAACTGAATGAGACTTATCTGAATGCAAGCAGGAGACAGAAAAGCAAGCTGAATTCCAACCTAGACCAGGAAGAACAATTGATCACCGGCGAGGATCATGGGATGTCAGCTCACTTATATCAGGCCAGTCAGTATCACCTGACAACCACTCGTCCACTGCAGGTGTAGGACTCTTGCTGTTCAACATAGGTTCAATACCCTCAGCAACCACCAGAGGGAGCTTCAGCTCCGAAGTCGTCTCCAATACGTTCACAACAGTACCCCCACCTTGAGGAGAGGACATCGAACCCTCACTTGTGCCACCAGGACGATCAGGATGAGCTCGGTGATAGGCTCGGACCAGTCTTTCAGCATGAATGTCAGAAGCAAACACCCAAGAATTGTCCTCCTGACCATAGCCTCTCCACTTCACCAAGTACTGGAGTCTCCACCTGGCCAAGCGAGAATCCAATATCTTCTCAACCACATACTCCAAATTGCCCTCAACCAAAACAGGATCAGGAGGCGCAGCCATAGGAACCACTGGCTCGACAAATCTCTTCAATAAAGATTTATGAAATACGTTGTGAATCTTGAACGTTCCTGGAAGAAGCAAACGGAAGGAAACGGGATTAATAATCTCCATGATCTTATAAGGTCCAATGAACCTTGGCTTAAATTTTGGAGATGCAACCTTCATAGGGATATTTTTTGAGGACAACCAAACCAAGTCACCCACTGTAAATCGAGGACCATCAGTCCTATGTCGGTTAGCAAAGCGCTGGGCCTTCTCCTGAGAGAGGGACAACTTATCCACTACTTGATCCCAAATCTGCTGCATTCTCTCCACAATAGAGTCAACACCAGGACAGACAGAAGCCTCCACCTGCCCTGAAGAAAATCGGGATGAAACCCGAAATTGCAGAAAAATGGAGACATCAAGGTGGCAGAACTAGCCCTTGTCCTGATGAAGGAAAAAATCCGAAACGTGCGTTGGGGAAGCGCCAAGCCACATTGCCATTAATAACAGGTATTATCTGAGGTTTTAATGATTTTGTAGCCATAACTTATGGGTATTTTTTTGGTAACCTCTTATACAGAAAGGGACTTTGCAGATTAACTTTCTTTTACTGTATTGCACTTTTGCACTTTGAATTGTTGGTTTCACATTATCATATGTTTCACAGGTAGTATTTTATTTTGAAGTTTTATATTTATACACATATTATATTTTTTATATATAGATACAATTATCTGTATTTTCACTGATTCACTTTCAGAGTTTTATATGAGGTTACTATGTGTCCCTTAATATATTAATTATTATGGTTTTACAATGTTATTTTGGTATTTATATAATTTTTTGTGGCTTAATATACTTCGATTTGGCAGTGTTTTTATCACTTTTTATGTGTTAATTTTTCGGTGTTAATAAAGATTATTTTCTTTTAAATATTTTTATTAATTTAGTATTAAGACCGGGAAGGGTAACAGAATGGAAAAGGGGTAAGTAGGGTATAACTTACATAGGTAAAGGGAACAATAAAATTAGAGAACCCTCAAACATTACTAAACATTGTTTGAAGAGGATATAAAAAAAATAAAAAAACAAAACAATAGCATTCGTCAGACCATCTTATGAGGAACTCCTCAGAAAGAGATACATCTTTTAAATACGCATCAATTAAAACAGCAATTAGCATAGAGACAAGTTTCAACATGTTTGTTTAGCGTGAAACTTGCTGTTCCAGATCTCCCATTTTTTTGAGTACTTATGAATACTATTATTAACAACCGCAAATCTCCATTCCAGGTCACTGTGTAGACAAATCCTATCTAAGATATCTGCAAATTTAGGTACCTCCGCTTTTTTCCACCATTGCGCCAAGGTAATCTTGACCACCAAGAAATTATGTATAATAACATATCTAATTGAGGGGTCAAATTGTTCCATGTCTAATGACAGAAGCACTCTCCCAGGAGTAATTTGAACATTTTTGGTGAGGAGGTCAATGTGCTGGGAGACTTGAAACCAAAGGTCTTTAATTTTTGGACAGCCCCAAAAAATATGATAGAGGTTTCCCTGTTGGCCGCAGTCTCTCCAACACAAAGGGGAATGTTCCGAATTAATGTGCGACAACCTAATCGGGATATAATACCATCTAGACATCACTTTGAAGTGGCATTCATGGAGGGCCATGGAAATATTAGATCTATAGGTATTTTTAATAGCACCGTCCCATTGCTCAGTCCGAAAGTCTTCTCCTAAATCAGACTCCCACCTTTTCATGTAAACGTTTTTTGTGCCACTAGGATCCCCAGCTATAAGCCTGTACAAGTTGCTTAGACTCCAGAAATGCTTGTTTTGAACATTGCACAAAAGTGATGAAAGAGTTTCATAATTCCAAGATTTTCCAGATATTAGTTCCATGATGCAATCCTTCAACATGATAAAGAGAATTATCTCGGAGGAAGGCAACCCATATTTGGTTTTAATCTCACTGAAAGTTAGGAATTTACCCCCGATATAAATGTCTCCCACCCTTTTAATTCCTGACTTTGTCCATGTATCAGGGATAGGGAAATCAAGTATTATGGCCAAAAGGGAAAGGGGTAGGTTTGGAATGTACTCCAATTTTTTAACATTTTTATGTGGCTTAACAAGCGTCCTCCAGGCAGAGATTAATGACTGAAAAATGGGATGTGGTGAGTTTTTTCGTGATTTGTGAAAAAGAAAACAAAAAAAAAGTTTTCGGACCGAGTTTAACCCGCTAGTGTCCCTCTCTAGGTGAAGCCAAGCTGGATGTGGGTCGTTATCAGCAAATCAATACCAGCTCTGTTTAATCAACGAGGCCAGATAGTATGCATGAATATTTGGAAGACCGGCACCTCCATGATTTTTATGTTTGTATAGCAAGTCAGCCGAGATTCTAGCTTTCTTGCCATTCCACACAAAAGATAGTATCATTCCCTGAATTTTGCGAAGAGTCCTAAATGGGAGGATTACTGGTAAAGTCCTAAAAACATATAATATTTTAGGTAAAACAAAAGATTTAACCGATAGTGTCCTCCCGAAAATAGAGAGGCCCAATTGTGCAAAGAAAGATAGATCAGTTGCAATCATTTTGATAATATTCTCTAAGTTAGCTCTAATTGTAGCTTGGATCGATCCTGCTATTTTGATACCCAAATAGATTATTTCCTTTTCTTCCCAAGCAAACTCAGTTTGTCCTCTCAACTCATCAATTTCAGCTTTATTCATGTTAAAAGTAATAAATTTAGATTTATGCGTATTTATCTTAAAGTAAGAGGCTTTGGAAAATTCTTCCAAATCTCTTGAGAGAGCCTTAATAGAGTTTATAGGATCAGACAGTGTAAGAAACAAATCGTCAGCAAAAAGGCCTAGCTTATAATGACGAGAAGAGAGTTTAAAACCTCTGATCCCTTCGTTAAGTCTGATTTTTCGGCAGAGGCTCAATGGCGAGAACAAACAACAGAGGAGATAAGGGACACCCCTGTCTTGTTCCATTGGTAATACAAAATGGATTAGACAAAAAGTTGTTAGCGTAAATTCTGGCACTGGGACCCGAGTAAAGCGCAAAAACCGTTGATAGGAATTTTTCATCAAAGCCAAATCTGGAAAGAGTTGTTTTCAAAAATGACCAGTTTTAACCTGTCAAAGGCTTTCTCGGCGTCCAGTGCCAGAAATGCCGACTGATGTCCTGAAGTCTTAACTAGGTTCATCAGGTTAATTACCCTTCTGGTCCCGTCTGACGCTTGCCTGCCTGTAGTGAAACCAATCTGGTCGTCATTCAACAAATTTGGTAAAATATTTTTCAAACGCTCAGCCAGTATCTTAGTGTAAGGTTCTTTGTACATGTTTCTTGAAACTCAGTTTTTCCGTCGGCCATTTTGCTTTCTGTCTTGCTGCAGCTATCTTGCCCTCAGTCAATATGGAGTTTCCAGCTTTCATGTTCCCGCCCTGATTCTCTCCCTCTTGCTTCTTAAGCAGCCTCAGCTGAGCAATCAGTGCTTCAGAATCAAGCCTGCAGTGAGCCTGTGACCTGACTCCTGGAAAACCTTGGACTTTGTACTCCCAGCTATTTCCTACTGAGGAACTTTGGAACACTTGTGGACTCTGGAAACCTGCTATTTGATATCATCCACGTTTGCATGGAATTACGGTAACAGAGAAGAGATCCTGAACCTGTTGTGGAGAGTTATTGCTGAGCTTAAGTTACTCTGGCCTGCTGTGTCTCCTGCTTCTGTACCTGCAAACTGTGTGACCATTTTTGCCACTTGTATGAAGTAATACAAGTCCTTCTATATCAAACCTGTGTCTCATGTGTTTTCCTCGCACCCAAGCACAAGACGCTATATGAACTGTACACCATACATTACACTTAGAGTAAATTTTAATATCGCTATTGATAAGCGAAATTGGTCTGTAGTTCTGTATCCTCTCGGGGTCCCCCCCCCGCCTTTGGAATCATAATAATTGTAGCTTCCAGCATCTCATTTGGGAATGAACCCCGAGAGGATGCCAGATCAAAAACAGAGGCCAAATGTGGGGCTAATAGTTTTGAAAAAGACTTGTAGTATTCCCCTGAAAAGCCGTCCGGCCCAGGGGTCTTTGATTTTGCAGTTTGTTAATTACAGCAGTTATCTCCTTCTCTGAAAAGGGGCCATTTATATAGTCCAAGTCACTGCTGCTAACCTTTGGAAGGTTAATACCTTCGAAGTAAGCATCTATCAGATTTGAGTTTTCTATAGGAGTTGAAGGATCATCCTTCAGGTTATAGAGCTTCCCAAAAAATTCAGCAAACGATTCGACTATGTCCCTGGGATGGGTCTTGGCTTCACCCGAGGGGGAGACAATTTTAGAAATCCTTCTATTAACTCTCTCTCTTTTAAGTTTGGACATCATATATTTCACAGGCTTGTTCACTGAGGTGTATACCTTATACTTTGAGGCTTTAATGACCCCATCATATTCCTTGTATATTTCTGATCTTAAGTTCTGCCTGAGTTTTAGAATCTCTGCTTGGATGGACGAGGATGGAGCTGTTAGGTTAATCTGTTGCTCCTCTTTTTGCCTTATTTGGTTTTGTAAGTTTGATAATCTTTTCCCTATTTCTCTTTTTGTATCTGGAATAGATTTGTATGAGTCCCCCCCTAAGTACAGCTTTATGGGCATTCCATAAAGTAAAAGAATCGACCTCATCAGATATATTTTCTTTGAAATAATTTGAAATTAAAGTCTCTATTCTTGTTTAAACTCGGGGATTGTGTAAAGGATAGGATTATTTTTCCACAGGAACGAACTTTTGGAGGGGGGCCCAGCAAAAATTCAGTAAGGACAGGGTGTGGTCCGATATGGATTTCTTTAAAAATTTAATGCTTTTGAATTTAGTTAAGGTGAATATATTGGTGAGTACAAGATCAATTCTGGAGGCCGTTTTATGGACGTCCGAGAAATGAGAGTTATTCACGCGATGATGTGTTCAAACAGCGAAAGACATCATAGAATTCGTTCTGGACTAACCAGTTTTTTAGGGCTGGGACTTTATGGCGTACAGAGGAGGACGAATCTAGATAACTGTCTGGGACAATATTAAAGTCTCCCAATAAGACAAGGTCGCCAGTCTTAACCTTGTCAATTTTCTTTTGCAATTTTTTTAGGAATCGAATATGACTTTTATTTGGGGCATAGATATTCACTATTGTGCAAGGTCTATTCTGGAGCGGCATACCAGTATGTGGAATCTACCTTGGGGATCAATTATTTCCTCAACAAACTGGAATGGGACGGTGCTATTACCAGCGTAATGACCCCCGCTTTCTTCTTTTCATTCAATGACTTAAAAACATGAGGAAAGTTCCTATGACGGAAGACTGGTTGACGATCAATAGCAAGTTTGACCTCTTGCAAGCATACAAGTTCGGCATGGGTATGAACAATCTCTTTCCAGAAAGTAAACCTCTTGTTTGGGCTGTTAAGGCCTCTAACATTGTATGACAAAACTTTCATTTATAATGTAAGTATAAAAAGAAACAGCAAATAAAAAGGAAGAAAAAGCAAATAAACTGAAACAATTTATATAAACCTTAAAGAGTTCTCCTGGAGGACACCAAACCGAGTGGTGGCTCACCTTAGTTAGGGGAAAAAATAAATTGTGACATAGATCCCACAAAGACATCTTGTATATGAAGGGTTATAATAACCATTGACAATCAAGTATTTAGCAATAGAAACTTGGATTTGTTAATACAATTTAATCCCTATCTTTGAAGTCGGGTTCATCCATAAGAAACTTTATGAACCTATGGCCCTCTTGAGGTGAACTGATAGGGTAATTTTTGTTATTATACCAAACCAAAAGCTTAGTGGGGTAGCCCCATCTGTAAGATACTCTCAATTCCCTAAGTTTGAAAGTAATGTCCCTAAAGGACTCCTGGCGTCCATTGTTTCCTTGGAGAAGTCTGAGAAGATTTTGATGTCTCTATATGGCTCTGGAGGGGAGCCTCTTTCTCTCAGACTTTTTAGTATTTTTTCTTTGGTTTCAAAGAAATGGACTCTCAAAATGGTATCTCTAGACTTCTCCTGCGAAATTCCTTTGGGGCGGCGGAAGACGATGGATGCGATCTATCTTTACTTCTAAATCTGATAGATCGGGTGAGAGTTTTTTAAACAAAGTTTTTGTAAAATCTGAAAGGTCGTTTTGAGGGATAGATTCTGGAATACCCCTGATTTTTAGATTGTTCCTCCTGCTACGATCCTCCAGATCCGTAACTTTGTTTTTAAGGAACCTAACTTCTTCTTTAAGGAGGGAGTTCTCTTTAGAAAGGTAAATAGTATCCTCTCCACCTGTGCTATCCTCTTTTCATATTTCTCAACTTTTTGGGTAAGGCTACTACACGTTTCTTGCAAGGCCCTGGCCTGAGATTCAAATCCTGTTCTCAAGGCATCACTAAATGATTGAAAGAGGTTTGCCAGGAATCCCCTGTGGCCTGTTTACTAGACCCTTTGTATTCCTCAAGATTAATTGAGGGGGTAAAACCTCAAATGATGGAGTGGACACCTCACTGTCTCTTTTTCTCCTCTGCCTATCTGGACTGGTATTTGGCGTGTAATCTTCTGAAAGACTATCGGAATCTTCTGTATGAGAACCTTCTGTGTTCCCTTTTTCACTAAGGTCTTTCCTTTTAAATGATTTAGAAGTACTCCATCTCTTCAGTAGGTGAATCACTAAGAGGTAGAGATTTGGAGATACTTCCAGGATTACTTTTCTTGGGTGGTGTATTGGTTGAGTTTTAGACACTGGAATTTTTAATATTGGCCCCGCCTTTTGTCACTTTACTATAGGTCGAGATATGTGTCTGCTTCGGATAGGTGGGTTCTGGTCATCTCTTTTTAAAGGTGATCTGGACTTTAGGGGGCTAAACAAATTAGGGAAGTCTTCATAGGATTTTGAGAATTTCCTAGAGAGGACTTACCAGTCCTAGACGAACTGCAATTGGCCCTACCCCTAGCAGACCTCATCTTAAACTAGAAATCTCAGGGCCCACACCTGAATAATTCAAACACAAAACTTTAAATGTCAAAAATTTCCCCAGACCTAAACTTAGGTCAGGACAGAGTCTCGAGCGTTAGATCACACTGTAGCCCAACAGCACCTCTACCCAGGTCTCAGGTCTCAAATAGTCAACGCTTGATTGAATCCGCCTGTAGCAATTGCATATATTGATATAAATAACCAAAACCACCAAACCACAGGCCCACCCCAAATCAAATTGACCCAGACAATAATTATATGTAGAGCGGGAGAATAATAATAATGAAAATTAAAAAAAAAAACACAAACAAACAAAAAACAAATAAACAATGACTTTGAGTGATGGTGTCTAGGATTCCTGGTAGTCAAATGTATTGTTATTGATCCGGAGTATAGCAATTGGCTCCGATCAGCACAGTTCTTTTATGTAAAGAAAATCCTAGAAGATCTTGAGAGTCTGTTCAAGTGTGATACGTTCTCTTGAAATGTGACTAGACAAAGGTCCCCATGGATAAAAAGTTGCAGGGATCCTGAATGGGTTAATCCAGGCACAGTATATCTTGCATCATAGCAGCAGGGTTTTCACATGCTTCCCTCCACTACTTTTTCCCCTTCAGACTATGACTCCAATATAATAGTTGAAATGTTCCAGGGAAAATTTCAGGGTTATTCACTCTCTCAGATTTAACAAATGTCCGGTCTTTGAAATGTTATTATTAGGTTTTAGGCTCCAGTAACTTCCCATTACAGGTAAAGTCTCTCACAGTAACAGTGAGTCTCTGCTAGTGGCAGGCAGAGGCAGCCGGAACTACTTCCCCTTTGCTTCTATATGCAGCTGAGTGCTACTTACTCCCTGGTACTAACCCACAGACACAGATGTGCCTTACCTCTGTCGACTGCAGCAGGTCCCCCGATGTTAGTAGAGCCTGTCTCAGTCGTTTTTGGGCAAATAGAGGATGCCCTTCACAATTCCTAGTTGATGGGGAGTATTGGTAAGGAGATCCTCCGCTTCCTCAGCACTGCTTAGAGGGAGTAGTTGCTGGCAACCACTGCTGGTATCTTTTATATGCCACACTCTGAAGGGTCTAGATAAAACGTTTTGGTCCCCACAGACCTCCACTTAGCTGTTCAAAAGTAAATTTGCTGCTGCCCTGGGTATCAAAGTAGGAGAGAGCAAATGTATGGGAGTGATATCCCCGCCTCATCCTCTGCGATGCTGTCCAAAGTTGCCCAAAGTTATTTCTTCAGTCCTCTTTGGACCAGAGTCTTGATTTTGGTCCCAAAATTTAAACTCCACAGGTTTATGGATGAAATAGAGTCCAAAAGGGTAATCTGAAAAACCCTATGCAGGCTTTTTTTGTCGCTTTAGATGTCAATGGGGGGAGCTTAGAGCTTCTGCTACCTACATCCACAAAGCTCAGGCCACGCCCCCCCAATAAAGATTATTTTTCAACTTGTCATATTTTTATGTATATTCTAGATTTATTTTCTTTCCAGATTTTTCTCTTTTTTTTCCACTGGTCTGGGACAAACAATTTTCCAGCAGGGCAACGTTCAGGTTTATCCCTGAAATTTCTCCAAAGCCAGTCTCAAATTGGGCGAGATAGCTGAAAGAACCACACCCTCCTTCAGAATAACAGCAGGCTCAGTTACCTCAGGAGAATCCAGGAAGAAAATCCTCGAGAGGGCATCCGCCTTAACATTCTTAGTGCTTAGGGAGAAATGAGACCACAAAATTGAAACGTGTGAAAAACAAGGCCCACCTGGCCTGTCTAGGATTACATCGCTTGGTTGAGTCAAAATAAACCAGGTTCTTATGATCCCTGAGGACCACCACCTGATGCTTGGCTCCTTCCAGCCAATGTCTCCACTCCTCAAAAGCCCCACTTCTGGCCAATAACTCCCGATTACCCACATCATAGTTACGTTCCGCTGGGGAAAATTTTCGAGAGAAAAAGGCACAAGGGTTACTCTTAGAGGTCTCCGGATCCCTTTGGGACAAAACGGCACCTGCACCAATCTTAGAAGCATCAACCTCCACCTGAAATGGTAAAAAAAAATCAGGTTGCGCAGAAAGGAGCAGAAGTGAATCTCCGCTTAAGCTCCTGAAAAGCAGAAACTGCCTCAGGAAACCAATTCACTACATCAGAACCCTTCTTGGTCAAATCAGTCAGTGGTTTCACAATGCCAGAGAAATTAGCTATAAATTTACGATACAAATTAGCAAAACCCAAAAATCTCTGAAGAGCCTTCAATGTAGTGGGTTGAACCCAATCACAAATGGCCTGAACTTTTACCGGGTCATTTCAATAGCAGATGGAGACAAATGAATCCAGAAATGAAA